>JAQBSW010001403.1:0-135885 GCA_029291075.1 Eudiplozoon nipponicum | reverse complement strand
TAAATACAATTGACATGTCATTGCCTCAATTTTGAGTGTGTCCGTAAATTATCTGTGCGTTATTTTGGTACATGTTTTGAAGGCTTGTTGGTGATTTTTCTGTTTCCATCCACATTGACTTCATTTTCAATTTGTTTTGCACGTTTGAGCGAGCATTGACCTCGGTAATTGCGATCGTTTCGAAAGCAATACTGAAAAATTATCACTATCTACAACTTTACTTGTGAGTAGTATATATTCACTTACTGCGAAATTCTGTGCATAAGCTGCACCCGTTTTATAATTTCTTGAGGACGATGCGGATTTATTCGGGTTTCAAGTCTATTTTTTATCTGCCTATGTACTGAATGTTGCAGGGACATTGGAATTTTTATACTGATAATAATATGGAATTTAAACATTGAAATCCTTTTTCATTAATTCGCATTAACTTAGCTATTTTAAACGCAACTCTCACACGTATCGACAAAACACGGGCTTTAATCTCTAAATAATTTTTTTCTTGAAAATCTACACTGGCGAATCACGTGGAGAGGTAAAATTAAATGTTATTCTGCGAGGTATTTTGTTTTAATCTGAACTGGACTCGATTTCATTACTTTGCACCATATTAAGAATTGTGTAGCCAGACTGGATAGGAATTATTCATTAATGTTTCACATAGCAGGATTAGCTATTATTCAATGATTTCAGATAAATAAATCCTGTGTATTCCCGTTCCTAAATTGGTTTTGAGGTTCCTTTTTAAGCCATTGACACTAATGTAATAATAAATATAATGCCCAATCAAGTTTGATTACTAGTGAACATACCTTAGACTGTTTTCTTCTGCATCTCTCATTATTTCCACATCTAGAAAAGATAGATATCCAATTTTTCTTCGAAAATAAACTTTATTGCTTAAAAAAATTGATTGCGCGGTTGGTGGTGAAAATTCTTTAAATCAAGTTTGCGAGGTTTAAGTAAACACCAATTCCATTGTATTTAACAAGTCGTCGAACAACACACAAAAAGTACAGCAAGTTGCACGTACTGACGCGTTTCTACCTTCCATGATCATCATCAGAATACAATTTCAAACTGACTAGTGAGAATAAAACCGCATTGCATATATATGGAAAGAAAAATTATATGTGCGGCTCTCACCTTTAGTAGTCTTGCATACATTGTACTTGACTGCGTTTTGACACTCTATGATCATCATCAGAGTACGGCGGAAAACTGACTAGCGAGGATCAAATCGCATTGCATATATATGGAGAGCAAAATTAGGTATGTGTCTCTCACCTCTAGTTGGCTTGCATACATTTTACGTGCCTGCAAATGTCGGTTACACAATTTCTATGTAGTCACGAACATTAAATCTTTTTAGCTTTCGCCACAGTCATATATATATATATATATATATATATATATATATATATAGATTAATACAATTAACAGGGAATTGATTGGTGCGGGTAGTGGTAATACTTTAGTCCAAGTTTGCGAGCTTGAAGTAAACACCAATCCTACCTTATTTAACCTGTCTTTGAACAAAATAACAGAACTACTGCCAGTCGCACGCACTCACGCGTTTGGACCTTCCATGATCATCATCAGAGTGCGAGGGCAAACCGACTTGCGAGAATCCAGTCACGTACAATTTATACAAGACTACTAGAGGTGAGAGCCGCATATTTAATTTTTCTTTCCATATATATGCAATGCGGTTTGATCCTCGCTAATCAGTTTGCTATCATAATCTGATGATGATCATGGAGGGTCGAAACGCGTCCGAGCATGCGACTGGCCGTAGTTTTTTTTTAAATTCTCGTAGACCGGTTTAATACAATGAGATTAGTTTTTACTTCAAGCTCGCAAACTTGATTTAAATAGTTGTTACCACCACCCGCGCAATCAATTATTGTTTAAATGAATACTTGTCTTGTTAGTTTTTTCCGTATATTTACGCACTGTTTCTGACACTTTTAACAAACGAATACAACTTTTAGTCTAAAACGCTGCATTTAAAACTATATTAACTTATTTGTAATGAGTAGACGGCAAAGAAGCTTCCTCAGCTTCACCTAATAAAGTTGGCCAGTAGATAGGAATTCACGATCTACTTGGTGGTTTTCCAATACTAAAGGCATTTTTCTTTATTTGTGCTTATAATTTATTGAATTATCTATAAGAATAAAACATCAACAAAAATGTTGAAAATATGTGATTTTGCCTTTTGCTGTTTTTTTTATTTTGAAAACACCAAGGTTGAGGTTCCAACTGATCAGTCCCTAAAATCACCATCTCCCTGCTCAACAGAGATACCAATAAATATTATTAATTGTGTGGCATCCGATGAGGAGAAAACTAATGGGAAGTATCTTCAAGGGAATGCTAATCGCATCGACGCGATGTCTAGTCATGTAAGCATATGCTCTTCTAGAAGCAACGAAGACAACCAACAAGAAGTTCAAAGTAAATCCAGCGCATGCAGTCAAAGTATTCCCTCAGAGGACAAAGAAAACTCAACAAAGATTTCTTCAATAAATGATCTTAGTCCCTCGTCAGATATGGATGCATCACGTTACAAAAGCACAAAACCAGGCATATGTAATAAAACACAGCAAACAGTTGACTTTTTTAGGCCTGTACACGAGGCAAGTAAACAAATAGATAAAAGAGAGTTAAATGCACCTCGAAGTCGCGGTAGCGAAATACCAACAGACTCCATCTTGCAACGAGTCAGGACCTCGTTGGAAGTCATTAGAAAAAATTCACAAATTTTGTCTAGTTTTGACGAGAAATACATGGAAGTTGCACCGGACAACGAGTTGTATGCAAATGCCAACACAATCGATAACAGATCAAAGACAAAACACAACAAAAACCGGTCTGGCATGATTGTGATGAAACATTTCAGAGATAAACAGCCTAATATGGAAAAACCAACTATTGCCAGTGCAGAAGAAACTTGCAGTGGAGGTATTCATAATTATACCACCATTTAACACTCTTTATGCTGTAATTTGCTACTTTTAATATTTAACTAGTAAGAAACAACAAACTACATTCAAATTCTTAAATGGTTGCGCGGCACGAGCTTCAAATATTGAATCTCTGCGATTGTTTTCGTGGGTTTTAGCTTGATACCATCAGTTTCGCGAAGATGCGATTGATCACTATTTCAAGTACGCATCGCGTTCTTCTTCAAATTGGCTGGGTGCGGATTCGTCCCAGTTGTCCGAAGGCTTCAACATCGTTCATTGTAATCACCGGAAATGAGATACGATCTAATCTTCGTTGACTGGTGACGTTTGGGCATGTTTTATCCTGTTCTATCATCAGGCTTCTAAACACGCATAACCAGTACAATGCTCATAATAATAGAAGATTTAAGCAAATTTTGCTGAATCAGCAAATCGAGGAGATTCATCAAACTACAGTGCTTGGCATATCTCGCAATTTCTTACATTTTTCGGCACTTTAAACGAATTGGTAGATTAAATTCTTACCAAGCATAGTCTAACGTTAACACAATTGTTAATAATAAGGTTGCATCGTGAACAATGATACTTATAATTAAACTCCTGGACAATCTCGAATCGAAAATATTTCGCCTAATGATATAGTATCATCATCATCATCATCAAAAAAATAGATTAGTTAAGTGTTGTCTCCAGTAAATTCCGTCCAAATTGATTATTATTACTGTTTTTACATGAGTCCAAAAATTGAATTACATTAATGTCCCAAAACGATAAGATATATCATAAAACTCAGAGCATATTGACGCAGAAATTAACTGAGCTGCTTTTTGACTAATGTAGTACTGATTTCAGTTGTTTTCTTTCTTCAATATACTTCGGCTGCCGTTATTGTCCCCATTCTTTAGTTGGTTCATCCTCACCAGTTTTACGAAAATAACTGGTGATGGAAGCACGATATTTTCTCTGACCATATCAATTATACTTTCGATGAATTAATTTAATAAACTTTCCATTATTCTATTCCAAACCATTTCAATCAACTAAATTACAGACATTTAATTCACTTCAATTCTCTGTTAAATCTTTGTATTTTCAATTATACTACTCTATTTGATTTTTATGCATCCAGTTTTATTAAATTCAAGTCTATTTTGCAATATTGTATTCTAGTCTACTTAAGTATATTCTAGTCTGTTTATTTCTATAATATTCCACTCTGTTTCATTCTAGTCTATTCTAATCTATTTAGTAAAATTCAATTCTATTTTATTGTACTCTTGCAATTCTACTCGAACCTACTTTACTTTAATCTGTTTCAGTCTATTCTTATCTAATTTATTCGATTATATAATATTCTTTTCTATTCAATTCTATTCTATTATATTATATTACATTCTTTTACATACTTTACCTATCTATTTAATTCTAATCTACTCTAATATATTCAATTCTACTCTTTTTTGTTCAATTCTATTCCATTATATTCTTTTCTATTCTTTTCCATTCGTTTTAATTCTATTATATTCCAATCAATTCCATTCTACTTTGTCCTATGCTATTCTATTCTATTCTATTTTCTTGTTTTCTTTTTTATTCTATTAAAAGATAAATTCTTTTAAAATGCGAGCTTTAATAAAATTCATTGTACCCTTCCTGTGTGCAAAAACAAAAAGAAATTTTATCAGTTATAAGAAACCTTACTTTCGCATAGTCTTCTCAAATATCTACTAATGAAAATATCTATATATGTAAATTGGAAAGCATAACAAGATAGAAATATGTGAACATAGAGAGACTGTGAAAAACAGAAACCAATCAAATTGCGTGCGTCACACCCAGTTCAAGCTCAATGCTTGTAAGTGCTTCTTCTGCTTACATACATCCGGCTGCAATTTTTTTATCCATAAGGCTTCGTATGTGGCTAGCTCCCTCTTGTTTTTGCATTTAGTAATTACTTTGAATGCTACGTCTGGAGAACATACGTGTGATGTTTCGATGATGTGTTGCGCAATAGCAGACGTGTATTCACCATTTGATTTAAAACAGGCGTTTAAGTTACAATGTTCTCTCATTCGAGTAATTAACCGTCTGGTCGATCGGCCTACGTAAGTTGATCGACAACTTGCGCATGCATATTGGTATATAATATTTAATATCAACATTAACGACTGTTTATCTTTGATTGCTGGTAAAGGTAAGTGTGTTATCCTAAATAACACTCGTAGTTTAGCTGCATTACATGTGCGTGTTAACTGTTAATAATTTATATTGAAATGGCACAAAACTGCTGTAATGTAAATCTTGTGCAGACCATGTTGAGGCCAATTTTATCAATGGTAAATTCCTCGTTTCATGCACTAGCTAAATGGTTAGTTCGTTTTCTTGAACCATTAGGCAAACTACTAGGTAATCATTCGGTTGCCGATTCGTTTGAGTTTGTAAACAAAATTCAATATATAAATGCTAAAAACAAGATTGTGGTATCTTTTGATGTTATGTCTATGTTTACAAATGTTCCAATTCATAAAACCATTGACATTATAGTCAAAGCGGTAGAACACGACATATTACCATCGCCGGTGCCAGGTCACACTCTACGCAAGTTTATCTTACTATGCACGAAAGACGTACGGTGATTTCTTAATGGTAGCATCTACGAACAGATTGATGGTGTTGCAAAGGGAAGCCCCTTATCTCCAGTGTTGGCTGAGATTTTTCTAGGGCACCTAGAGAATACATCATTAAAGAGTGACATAAGTAAATGTGCTCGATATATACGGTACGTGGATGATATATTTCTTGTACTTAAGAACAGGTCGCAATCACGAACATTGCTTCGAAGTTTCAACAAAGCACATAAGAATATCGGCTTCACGTCAGAGCACGAGAAAGATGACTATCGGCCTTTCCCAGATGTACTTTTAAAGAAAGTAACTAATGGTTAAATAAACAGAACAATTTACCATAAACCAACATGGTCTGCATAGTATTTGCATTACAGCAGTTTTGTGCCATTTCAATATAAATTATCAACAGTTCATCGCTTTTCTTCAAGAATTGACAGGTTGATGAGTCAAGATTCCAAAGACAACGAATATAATGAAGCAATTAACGGTTTAATGTCTAATGGCTATCCAAGACAATTAATTTAATCAATTATTGAAAGTGGAATTAAACAGAAAAAGAGGTATTACGGGCCAGAAAAGAAAACAGTATACCTAAACATCCCATTTAAAGGGGATGCAGTTTCCTATGGCACTTTCATTTTTAATTATATTACGTATATTTAAATAGATATTGTGTCTATGAAGGATATCTAATTTCTCCTTGTGCCCAACATATTTCCGCCAAAAATATATACTTTCCTCCATATTTCATTCAAAATTAACCTATTTTGGTTTACAGTGGAAGTTTTCTTTATGGGGGATTTATGATTTCACTCTGCAATCTTAATATATAACAATATATTGAAAGATATTCCAATATATTTCATTTGCGAATATTTTGCATAGGTGTATATTAGTTATTTGATATATGGAGTATTTCGGATATGTCAAGATGTTCAGCTTACTTCCTTAATAAATAGATTTGAAATTTTATTCTGACACATTCCTTTGACAGTAATTTTGCATTTGTTTATTATAGAATTGTTGTTTTCGGAATATTTCTGTTTCCATACTGTGTTGTGCATACTTCCTCAATAAATAGTATGGTATCCTTATTCCATCAATTTTCACTTACATTTATCTTGCATTTGTTTATTATAAAATGGTGGTTTTTGAAGTATTTCAGATTTCTCAATATATTCTGCATACTTCCTTAATAAATAGATTGGTATAATTATTCCATCAATTTTCACTTACCCTTATCTTGTATTTGATTATTATAGAATTTAGTTTTTTTTAATTATAGCTGATTTCTCACTGTATTCTGCATACTTCCTCCAAAAATGGATTTGAATTGCTATTCTGGCACTTTAAATTACATTTATCTTGTTGTGGTTTGCTATAGAATTTTGGATATTGAAATATTTCTTATTTCTCACTTTGTTCTGCATACTTTCTGAAAAAATATATTTGTAAAGTTATTCCTGCACCTTTCACTTACATTTAACTTGCATTTGTTTATTATAGAATTTTGGAATTTAAAGTATTTATGGTTACTAAATTTATTCTGCAAACTTCCTAAATAAATAGATATGCATCGTTATACCAGCACTTTTCACATACACTTACCTTGCAGTGTTTTATTATAGAATTTTGGATTTTGAACTAGTTCTGGTTTCTCACTATTTTTTTCACAGTTCCTCCAGAAATGGATTTTAATCGTTAGTCCAACAATTTTCATTTACTTTAATCTTTCATTGATCTATTATAGAATTTTCGAAGTGAAAGTATTTCTGATTTCCGACATTGATCTGCATATTGCCACAAGAAATATATTTGGATATTTATTGCGGTACATTTCGCATACATTAGTCCTGCAGAGGTTAATTATAGAATTGTGGATATTTTAAGCATTTATAATTTCTCAATTTGTTTTGCAAACTTCCTTAATATATAGATTTGTATTGGTATTCCAGAATATTTTACGTACATTTATCCAGCATTCGACTATTACAGAGTTTTGATTTTTGAAGTATTACTGATTTCTCACTGTGGTTTGCCTACTTATTCTACAAAAAGATTTGAATCGTTATTCCGGCCCTTTATATACAAAGTTATGTTGCAATGGTTTATTATCGAATTTTGTTTTTTCAAGTATTACTGATTTCTCACTGTGGTTTGCCTACTTATTCTACAAAAAGATTTGAATCGTTATTCCGGCCCTTTATATACACAGTCGTGTTGCAATGGTTTATTATCGAATTTTGTTTTTTCAAGTATTACTGATTTCTCACTGTGGTTTGCCTACTTATTCTACAAAAAGATTTGAATCGTTATTCCGGCCCTTTATATACACAGTTATGTTGCAATGGTTTATTATCGAATTTTGTTTTTTCAAGTATTACTGATTTATCTCTATGTTAAGCATATTTCTTCCATAAAGAGACTTGAATCGTTATCCCGGCACTTTTCATGTACAGCTATGTTGCCTTGGTTTATTATAGCATTTTTTTACAGTTAAATACTGTTTGTTGCGAAGCGCTAATATATATGCAAGTATGTATTAGGTGTTGCGAGCCTAGTAACAAATTAGTTCAGTTGTGACCAGAAGGATAAAACAAAAGCAGCATGAACGGAAAGTATAATCTCATGCACATTCGTTTCGTGCTTGCTGGCGACTCATCAGTAGGAGCCGGTATTACGCCCTTTAACCACTATATATTTGGTAGAAGAATGTGGAATAATAGGATGGTACAATCTCCTAGACGAATGTGTAAACCTGTAATAGTGAAGCTAACATCATATAAAGTCAACGACAATGCGACTTCAATGCTAACTCACACTATATAATATATATACCGAGTCTGTAAAGGATACTAACACTATGGCTATTGTGTTAGCAACTGATACCTTTTTTGAAATCGATGAGTACCGGATACTAACACTATGGTTTCCGAGTGGGTACATGATACCAATCTGATGGATATAAATTTATGCTAAAGTTCACCCAAATTGAGAATTACAACAATTTCAGAACACCTGTTATTCCAGTTAAACCATACACTCTGGCTTTCATCGATATCAGTTATCACATTTCGCGGTAAGCATGACATCATTCAATTCAATATATAACTGTTTAATACTGTTTGTTGCGGAGAGCTAATGTATATGAAATTATTTATTAGGTGTTGCGAATCCAGTTAAAAATTAGTTCAGTTGTGACCAGAAGGGGTTAACTAGGTAGCATGAATGTAGTAGCATTCATGTGCACATTCGTACATTGGCGACTTCATCAGTAGGAGTTTGTTACGCTCCTTACCCACTATATATTTGGTCGAAGGCTGACAATAGACAGGTTATCTCTAGACGAATGTACCAGGTTAGTGAAGTTAACATCATAGCAGTCAATGACAATGTGATTGGGTCAGCCAACCTGGGCCACCTATAATAGTACGAGTTCGTAAGGATACTAACATCTGAAGTTATTGTGTTCACCATTAACATTGTGGGCTGAGAGACATGGTTTCATCATAGTTTCCGGAGTGGTGATGATAGCCACTGATGATGAATACCATGCTAAAGTTCACCCAAATTGAGAATTACAAATACCTGCTACTCCAGTTAAACCATACACTCTGGCCTTCATCGATATCAGTTATCACATTTCGCGGTAAGCATGACATCATTCAATTCATTATATTACAGTTAAATACTGTTTGTTGCGAAGACCTAATATATATGCAAGTATGTATTAGGTTTTGCGAGCCTAGTAACAAATTAGTTCAGTTGTGACTAGAAGGATAAACCAAAGGCAGCATGAACAGAAAGTATAATCTCATGCACATTCGTTTCGTGCTTACTGGGTGAACTTTAGCATAAATTGATATCCATCAGGTTGGTATCATGTACCGACTCGGAAACCATAGTGTTAGTACCATGTGCCTCTTCGGTACAATAATGTTGGTATCAGTTACTAACACAATAGCTATAGTGTTAGTATCCTTTACAGACTCGGTATATATATTATATATATATATATATATATATATATATATATTATATAGTGTGAGTTAGCGTTGAAGTCGCATTGTCGTAGACTTTATATGATGTTAGCTTCACTATTCGAGGTTTACACATTCGTCTAGGAGAATGTACCGTCCTATTATTCTACATACATCGACCAAATATATAGTCGTTAAAGGGCGTAATACCGGCTCCTAATGATGAGTCGCCAGTAAGCATGAAACGAATGTGCATGAGATTATACTTTCTGTTCATGCTGCCTTTGGTTTATCCTTCAAGTCACAACTGAACTAATTTGTTACTATACTTCCTTCAGAAATATATTTGAATAGTTAATGCGGCCCATTTTATTTACAGTTATGTTGAATTAGTTTATTACAGAATTTGAATTATCAATTGTTACTGATTTCTCACTGTGTTCTCCATAGCTTCTCCATAAATAGATTCGAAAAGTTATAACTGCAAATTTTATTTACATTTATCATGCATTGGTTTATTATATAATTCTGGATTTTGAAGTATTTCTGATTACTCACAGCGTTCTTCACAATTCCTCCAGAAATCGATTTTAATCGCTATTTCGGGGTTTTCATTTACATTTTTTCTCCATAAATTGATTTTAATTGTTATTGTGGCAATTTAGATATATAGTTTTGTTGCATTTGTATGTTAAAGAATTTTAGTTATTCAATTATTTCTGATTTTTCACTGTTCTGCATAATTCATCCATCAATAGATTTGAATATTTATTTCAACACTTTTTATATACAGATAAGTTAGATTCGTTAGGTACAGAATTTTCGATACTGAAAAATTTCAAATTTCTCACTGTGTTTGGCATTTAACTACATCAAAAATTTAATTCCTTATTGCGGCACCTTTTACTTACAGTTAAAATGTATTCGTTTACTATAGGATTTTGATTTTTGAAGTATATCTCATTTCTCACTCTGTTCTTCGTATTTGCTCAATCAATTGATTTGATTCGTTATTGTGGCACTTTTAATTTGCAGTTACGTTGCATTCTTTTGGTGTAGGAATATGGTTATTGGAATATTTCTTATTTTTTAGGCTGTTCTGCATTTTTCCTCCATCAATAGATTTGAATCGTTATTTCGGGACTTTTAATTCACAGTTAGGTTGCTTTCGTTTTAATAAAAATTTCGTTATCAAAGTATCTCTGATTTTTCCCTGTGTTTTGCATACTTCATTCATAATTTGATTTGAATCCTTATTGAGGCATTTCTACTTTACATTTATATTGAATTCGTTTACTGTATTAATTTCGTTCTTGAAATATTTCTGATTTATCACCATGTTCTGCATACTACATGCCTGAGTAGATTTAAATTTTTCCCGCACTTTTAATTTACAGTTCTGTTTATTTCGTCTGATATAGAATTTTAGATATTGAAGTAATGAAAATTTCTCAAATCTCGTGCATATTTGCTCCATTAATTGATTTAATTCGTTATTTGTTTACAGTCAAATTTCACGCCTTTAATATAAGATTTTGATTATGGAATTATACCTGATTTCTCACTTTCTTCTTCATCTTTCCTCCATCAAATTATTTGAATCGTTATGGCCGGGCGTTTAATTTAACGTTATGTTCTCTCCGTTTACAATAGGAATTTGATCGTTGATATATTTCTGATTTCGCAGTGCGTTTTGCAAACTTCATCCATAAAAAGGTTTGAATAGTTTTTCCGGCAGTTTTAAATCAGAGTTATGTTTCATTCGCTTGTTTTAAATTTTGAGTTAATGTATTATTTCTTATTTCTCAGTGTATTCTACATATTTCCTCCATCAGTTGACTTTAATCGTTATTCCGGCACATTTAATTTAGAATTATATTGTATTCGTTACATGTGAATTTTGGTTATCAAATTATTTCTGATTTCTAACTGTGATTCTCATACTTCTTCGATCAATAGATTTTAATCGTTCTTTTCGACTCATTTAACTTACAATTTTGTTAATTTCGTTCGTTGTAGAATATTAGTTATTGAAGTATATCAAATTTTTCACTGTGTTCGGTATTTGATTTCCATCAAAATTTTCATATTTTTATTCCGGCAAATTTTATTTACAGTTATATTGCATTCGTTTAGTGTGTTCTACACAATCTTTCTAGAAATGGATTTTATTTGTTTTTCCGGTATTTTTTAATTTACAGATATTTTGCATTGCTTTATTATAGAAATTTTATTTTTGACATATTTCTGATTTTTTAATATGTTCTCTATACATCCTTCGTAAATAAATTTAAATCGTTATTCCGACCCTTTTTATTTACAATCATGTTGCATTAGTTTATTATAGTATTTTGGATTTTTAAATAAAACTGATTTCTCTTTGTGTTCTCTATTCTTCGTCCATAAATAGATTCTAAATTTTATTGCGGCAAACTTTATTTACATTTATCTAGCATTCGATTACTTTGGAGTTTTGGATCTGTAGTATTTTGGATTTGTCACTCTATTATGCGTACTTCCTCCAAAAATTGTTTTTTTCGCTATTCCAGCACTTTTCGCTTACATTTATATTGCATTAATTTATTATAGAATTTTGGATTACGAAGTATTTTAACAATATTTGTTTGCGCGGGTGGTGGTAACAATTCTTTAAATCAAGTTTGCGAGCTTGAAGTAAACACCAATCCCATTGTATTTAACCAGTCGTCGAACAACATAACAAAACTACCGCCAGCCGCAACGCACTGACGCGTTTCGACCTTCCATGATCATCATCAGAGTACGACGGCAAACTGACTATCGAGGATCAAACCGCATTGAATATATATGGAAATCAAATTTAGATATGCGGCTTCACGTCTAGCAGTCTCGCATGACATTAAACTATGACTGCCGAAATGTCGGCTGCACAATTTCTATGCAGTCATGAACATAATCTGTTTGTAGCTTTCCCACATATACATATATAGGCAAACAATTTAACAATAGCTTGTTTGCGCGGGTGGTGGTAAGAATTCTTTGAATCAAGTTGCGAGCTTGAAGTAAACCCAATCCCATTGTATTTAACCAGTCGTCGAACAACATAACAAAACTGCCAGCCGCAACGCTCTGACGCGTTTCGACCTTCCTTGATCATCATCAGAGTACGACGACAAACTGACTATCGAGGATCAAACGGCATTGAATATATATGGAAATGAAATTTAGATATGCGGCTCTAACCTCTAGCAGTCTCGCATACATTGAACTTGATCCTGCCCACCCCAACCCAACCATGATGACTAAGAAGGTCGAACAAGGCTAGTGCGTTGTGGCTGGCGGTAGTTATGTTGTTCGACGTCTGGTTAAATACAATAGGATTGGTGTTTACTTCAAGCTCGCAAATTTGATTTAAAGAATTGCTACCACCACACGCGCAAACAAATATTGTTAAATTGTATTGCCTATATATGTATCTGTGGCGAAAGCTACAAAGAGTTCATGTTCATGACTGCGTAGAAATTGTGCAGCCGACATTTCCAGTCAAGTTCAATTTATGCGAGACTGCTAGAGGTGAGAGCCGCATATCTAAATTTGATTTCCATATATATTCAATGCGGTTTGATCCTCGAGAGTCAGTTTGCTGTCGTACTCTGATGATGATCAAGGAAGGTCGAAACGCGTCAGTGCGTTGCGGCTGGCGGTAGTTGTGTTATGTTGTTCGACTGGTTAAATACAATGGGATTGGTGTTTACTTCAAGCTCGCAAACTTGATTTAAAGAATTTCGAAGTATTTGTCTTTTCTTATAAAATAGATTTGTGTCGTTAATCGAGCACATTTGACATACATTTATCTTGCAAACGTTTAATATGGAAACTTGGTTTATCATGCATTACTGATTTGTCATTGTGTTAAAAAAACTTCGATCATATATTAATTCGAATCCTTATTACGGCAATATTTATTTACGTTTATCTAGCATTGTTTTACTATAGAAACTTGTTTTTTAATTACTTTGGATTTCTCAATTTGTTGTGCATAATTTCTCTATAAATTCATTTGGATCCTTATTCTGGCACTTTTTACTGACATTTAACTTGCAATTGATTATTGGAGAATTTGGTTTTTGAAGTATTTCTGATTTCTCACAGAGTTTTCCATACTTCCACTATAAATATATATGTACATTTATTCGTAAAGCTTTAATTTGAATATTTGTTTCATTGGTTCATTACAAAATTTTGGTTATCAAATTATTTCTGTTTTCTCACTGTGTTCTGTATACTTCGTCCATCAATAAATTTTAATCGTTATTCCGATAATTTTCAAGTACAGTTATGTTGCATATGTTTATTATTGAACTTTGGTTTTTGAATTATTTCTTATTTCTCGCTATATTCTCTTTACTTCCTCAATAAATAGAATTGAATGTTTAGACGGTCCCTATTTATTTACAATTTGTTGCATTTGAGGTTTTAGAATATTAGTTTTTCAAGTATTACATATTTTTCATTTTGTTCTGCAAACTTCCTCCATAAATAGATTTGATTAGTTATTCCGGAACTTTTTATTTACAGATTGTTTGAATTGGTTTATCTTTTAATTTTGATTTTTTATGTATTTCTGATTTCCCATATGTCATGCACACTTCCTACTTCAATATATTTGAATCCTTATTTCGGCATGTTAAACAATAATTGATTGCGCGGGTGGTGGTAAAAATTCTTTACATCGTTTGCGAGCTTGAAGTAAACACCAATCCCATTTTATTTAACCAGTCGTCGAACAACATAACAAAAATACCGACAGTCGCCACGCACTGACGCGTTTCGACCTTCCTTGATCATCATCAGAGTAAGACCACAAACTGACTATCGAGGATCAAACCGCATTGAATATATATGGAAATCAAAATTAGATATGCGGCTCTCATCTCTAATAATCTTGCATACATTGTACGTGACTTGAAATTTCGGCTGCACAATTTCTATGCAACCACGAACATTAGATGTTTGTAGCTTTCGTCACACACACATATATACAATACAATAAAACAATAATTGATTGCGCGAGTGGTGGAAAAAATTCTTTAAATAAGTTTGCGAGCTTGTTATGTTGTTCGACGACTGGTTAAATACAATGGGATTGGTGTTTACTTCAAGCTCGCAAACTTGATTTAAAGAATTTTTATCACCATCCGCGCAATCAATTATTGTTTAATTGTATTGTATGTATGTGTGTGTGTATGTTTGTGTGTGTGGAAAAAGCTACAAACATCTAATGTTCGTGATTGCATAGAAATTGTGCAGCCGAAATTTCCAGTCACGTTCAATGTATGCAAGCCAACTAGAGGTGAGAGCCGCAAATTTAATTCTGCTTTCCAGCTATGTTGCTCTTTCTAATTAAGGAAATTTGTTTTTTGCAATATTTTTGATTTCTTGCCCTGTCCTGCATACTTCTTTCATAAATAGATTTAATCGTCACTCCGAAACCTTTCATTTACAGAACAATTGCAATGGTTTATAACAGGCTATTGTATTTTGAAGTATTTCTGATTTCTCGCAGTATTCTGGATACTTATGCGACCAATACATTTGTATTATCTTTTCGAGACTTTTGATTCACAGCTATGTGGCTTTTTTTAATAATAGAAATTTGGTTTTTGCAATATTTTTGATTTCTTACCGTGTCCTGCATACTTCTTTTATAAATCGATTTAACCGTTATTCCGAAAAGATTCATTTGCAGTTATTTTGCATAGGTTTTCAAAGAGTTTTGGTTAATTTAGTGTTTCTAAGTTTTCATTGTGTTCCGCATACTTAATCGATAAATGGTAATAAATCGTTAATCCGACACATTTTATTTACTGTTACGTTGAATTTATTTATTTTATAATTTTGGTATTCGAAGTAGTTCTGATTTTTCACTATTTGTGCATAATTTCTCCATAAATTGACTTGAATCGTTATTTCGGAGCTTTTAACTAGAAGTCATTTTGCTTTGTTTTATTGTAGAACTTTGATTTTTTAAAGTTATATTTGATTTCTATCTGTGTTATTCACACTTCCTCCGTCAAATGACTAGAATCGTTTATTCGGTCTTTTCAATTAGCAGTTATGTTGCTTTGTGTTATCAGAGAACTTTGGTTTTTAAAATGTAAACGCCTCAGCTGTAATTAAGTGTTGTGCGACGTTACAAGTGGAAGAACAGTGCAGAAAATTATCTGAGAACAGTCATTGTGGGTGGCCATTATCAGTGCTGGAAAACCGTTCTGCAGCAAATGCCGTGAAATTTAAGTAGTGTTGCCGTGTCTAGAAGTACTTGTAGACACTTCTTTTATGCTCTGGCAAGTTTGCTGGTGCTCCTTTGTGCGGATGCACGTGAATAAGTAGAGTTGTCGATACCGGAGAGATGTATTGCTGTTCGAAGTCTCAGAATTGTCTTGTTAAAGATCTACGGCAATACCGTGGTGGCAGGCACATGTAAAAATCCTATTAATAGATAATTTATTTACGTATAACTAATTGTGTAGCAACAAGTTGTTTGACGTGACTGACGTCTAGGCGACGAGATGACACAACATAGAAAACGCAAGTCTAAAGGTCGGCGTACCTAGACAGTGAAGTAGAGAGAGCGACAGGAATCAACCGTAACACGCAGAGCAGAAGTATCAGGTGTGTGGCGTGGTAATTTTATAGTGCTTATATACATATGCAGGTGCGAGATCGCACGCCAGTGGTCAATGGCAAAATTCGCTTGTTTTAATTGGTACAGTGTATTGAAATTTGAATTACATTTTGGAGATATGACAGCGAATTAATCTGAGCCCGCACAAAATATATTTCGAATTTCTCACTGTCTTCTGCCTACTTCCTCCATAAACATATTTAATCGTTACACCGGAACATTTGAGTTGCAGTTATTTTGCATGGGTTTTTTTAAAGAATTTTGGTTTTTGAAGAGTTTCTATCTTCTCACTACATACTTCCTATATCAAAAGAAGTGAATCGTTATTCCGGAACTTTTGTTTTACAGTTATGTTGCATTGGTGTAATAGAACATATTTGATTTCGAATGGTAATTTATTTCTCAATTTGATCTGCATGCTTCCATCATAAATTGACTTGAATCGTTATTCTGTTACTTTTTCTTTACAGATAGGTTTCATTGGTTCATTATAACATTTTGGATTGCGAATTATTTCTGATTTCTCACTTTTTTCTGTAAAATTCCTCCATAATTAGAATTGAATCGCTTTTCCGGCACATTTGATTTACAGATATGTTGCATTGGATTATTATAACATTTTGGTTTTAAAGTATTTCTGATTCCTCACTTTGTTAGGTATACAGCAAACATCAAATGATTGGAAATGTTATTCTTTCTCAATTTATTTACAGTTATCTTGTTATGATGTATTACAACATTTTGGATTGCGAAGTATTTCTGATGTCTCACTATGTTCTGCATAATTCCTCAATAATTTGAATATAGATCGTTTTTCCGTTCTATTTCATTTACAGTTATGTTGCATTGCATTATTATAATATTTTGGTTTTTTAAGTATCCCTGATTTCTCTCTTTGTTCAGCATACTGCACCTATCAATTAATTCGAATTGTTATTCTTTCTCTTTCAATTTATATTCATGTCGCATTGGTCGCATCATCCATAAATAAATTTAAATCCTTATTCGTGTGCTTTTCAATTTCATTTTTGTTGATTCGATTATTATAGAATTTTGGTTTTTGAATTATTTCGGTTTCCTCACATTGGTTTAGATACATCCTCCGTAATTATTTTCGAATCGGTATTCAGACCTTTGTCATTTACTTTTACTCTACATTGGTTATTATTGAAATGTGGTATTGAAAGTTTTTCTTATTTATCACTGTATTCTGCATACTTCCTCTATTAATAAATTTGAATTGTTATTCCGTCATTTTTTGTTTACAGTTAAGTTACATTGCTTAGTTATAAAATTTTGTTTTTTGAGGTATTTCTGATTTATCACTTTGTTCTTCAGTCTTCCTCCATAAATTGATTTGAATTCTCATTGCGGAGCTTTTCAATTTCAGTTAATTTGCTTTCGAGTTTTATAGAAATTTTGCTTTTGAATTATTTCGGATTTCCCACTTTTTTGTTGATACTTTCTCCGTATATATTTTTGAATCGGTCTTCCAACACTTTTCATTTATATTTACACACTACGCTGGTTAATATAATATTTTATTTTGTGATTTATTTATGATTTCACTATTTAGGTAATCGTTTTTCGGGAATTTTTCATTTAATGTTAAATTGCATTGGTTTTTTATACCATTTTGGTTTTTAGCTTATTCCTGATTTCTCACAGTGTTCTGTATTGTTCCTCCATAAGTAGATTTTAAATGTTATTCTGTTATTTCTCATTTACAGTTATGTTGCATTGGTTTGTTATAACACTTTGCAACTCGAAGTATTTTTGATTTCATACTATATTGTGCATTATTCCACCTTCAACTGATATAAATAGTTATTTTTTTTCTATTCATTTATTGTTGTTTTGCACTGGAGTATTATAACATTTGGTATTTCGACGTATTTCTGATTTCTCAATTTCTTCTTCATAACTCCTCATTAAATAGATTTCAATTGTTTTTCCGTCACATTTCATTTATGTTATGTTGCATTTGCTTATTATAACATTTTGGATTTTTTAATATTTCTGATTCCTCCTTTTGTTCTGCATACGGCAACCCTCTATTGATTCAAATGTTAGTCTTTCTCCTTTCATTTGAAGTCATGTCGCTTTGGTGAATTATAACATTTTGGATTTAATAGTATTTCTGATTTCTCATTATGCTCTTTATAATTCCTTCTTAAATACGTTCGAATCCCTATTCCGTTTCTTTTTAGTTTCAGTTATGATGATTTCGTTTTTGATCATATTTGGGTTATTGAATTATTTCGGATTCTTGACTTGTTTTAGATACTTTCTCCGTAAATATTTGTGAATCGGTATACCGACAATTTTCATTTAAATAAACTCTGCATTGTTTAATAAAGAAATGTGGTTTAGGAAGTATATCTTATTTCTTACAACTTCAGTTATGTTGTTTTCGTTTATTATAGAACTTTTATTTTTGAATTATTTCTATGATATGCAAACTTACTGGATCAATTGACTCGAATAGATTTTCGGCACTTTTAATTATCAGTAATGCTGCTTTGTCTTACTATAGAAATTTGGTATTCTAAGTATTTCTGATTTCTCGCTGTATTTTGCTTAATTCCTCCAACACAAGATTTGAACTTTGAATCTTTTGCGCAGTGCTGGCCTTTTTGGTGGGTTTGAACGCATTTTTCTTGTGCGTGGCAATTGATAGCACACGTAAGTCGGTAAAATTTTGAATCCTTTACATTTCGAGGTGCGCAGATTTTAATTTGGCCTTGATTGATGAGTTGTCTCTTCATTCTGAAGCCGTTCATAAGCTGCTTGTCTGAAAATGACGTTGAAAACGGATTTAAAGAAATTTCACGAATTTTCTGGAATTTATTTAAAGTCCCATTTTCAGGGTTTACACCAGACTCACCACAAGTTGTGTTTTTCCAGTGAGTATGTTATCAAACCTGAAGATGGGACTGGAAATAAGGTCTCGAAAATTCGGAAAATCTCTGAAAATCTGGTTCCAACGTCATTTTTAGACAAGCATCTTATGAACGACTTCAGAATGGTGGGAAAAGTGAGAACCCATCAATCTAGGTAAAATAAAATCTGTGCAACTGAAAATGTAAAGTATTCAAGATTTTACCGACGTACGAGTGCTATCAATTGTCCCGCACAAGAAAAATGCGGTCAAATCCACAACAGATTTGAATCATTTTTCCGACAATTTCCCTTTACATTTGTGTTTTATTTGTTTATAATTGAATGTTGGTATTTGCAGTGTTTCTGATGTCTCACTTTGTTCTGCATAATTCCACCACCAATTGATTTGAATATTTATTCTTTATCTTTACATTTACATTGATGTTGCGTCGGTGTATTATAAAATTTTGGATTTCAAAATGTCTTTGATTTCTCATTGTGTTCTGCATACTTCCTCCATAAATTGACTTGATTTGTTATAGCTTCATTTTTCATTTGCAGTTATGTGGCATTTGTGCATTGTAATATTTTGGATGTCGAAGTATTTCTGATTTCTCAATTTTTCCTCCATGTTTCACCCATCACTAGATTTGAGTTGTTATATTACAAGTTTTCATTTACAGTTATGTTGCTCTGGTTTGTTATAGAAATTTCTTTTCTGAAATATATCTTATTTCTCGTTATATTCTAAAAACTTCCTCCATACATATATATTTGAATATATCATACATTAGTTTATTATTGAGTTTTTGTTTCTGAATTATTTTGGATTTCTCACATTATTCTGCATAATTTCTCTATCAATTATCTTAAATCGTTATTCCTGGATTTTTATGATTTCTCTCTGTGTTCTGCACACCTCTTCCATAAATTGACTTGAATCAATATTTCGGCATATTTGATTTACAATTATGTCGCTTTGGTGAATTCCAGCACTTTGGATTTAGAAGTATTTCTGATAAGTCAATATGATCTGCATGCTTCCTGCAAAAATAGACTTGAATCGTTATTTTGTTGTGTTTTCTTTACAGATATGTTGCATTGGTGTGTTATAACGTATCGGATTTCAAAGTATTTCTAATTTATCATCGTGATCAGCATAATACCGCCATCAATTGATATGAATAGTTATTATTTCTCTTTTCATTTATGGTTATTTTGCATTGATGTAGTATCACATTTTGGATTCCGAACTCTTACTGATTACTCACTTTTGTATGCATACATCCTCGATGAATAGATTTGAATGGTTTTTCTCTCACATTTCATTTACAGTTATGTTGCATTGGTTAATTTTATCATTTTGGTTTTTTAATTTAATTCTGAATCTTCACATTGTTGTCCATATTTCCGACATCAATTGATTTTAATCGTTATTGCGGCACTTTTTATTTACAGTTAAGTTTTATTTTTTATATATAATTACGGTTAACAGGCTAGTTCTTATTTCTCGCAGTGTTCTGAAAACTTCATCCATCAAAATAATTCAATTGCTTTTCCGGCAGTTTTAATTTACAGTTAAAGTGTATTCGTTTGTTATACAATTTTAGATATTGATGTATTTCTGATTTATCTCTGTGTTCTACATACTTCATCCATCAATATATTTGAATGTATGTTTCGGCACATTTTATTAACAGACATATTTCATTCGTGTTTTATACAATTTTAGTTATTGAACTATTTCTGATTTCTCACTGTGTTCTGACTACTTCATTCTTTTTCGTCACATTTAATTTGCCGTTAAGTTGCATCGTTTGTTATGGGATTTGGCTTTTTGAAATATTTCTGATTTATCACAGTGTTCTGCATACCCCATCCATCAATAGATTTGAATGGGGCTTCCTGCACATTTAATTTACAGTTATGTTGCTTCCGTTCGTAAAAGAATTTTAGTTATTAAAATATTTATATATTTATGATATTTCTCTCTCTGTTCTGCGCATTTCATCCACGACTAGATTTGATTCGTTATTCCGTCACATTTTATTTACAGTTATATTGCATTCGTTTGTGATAGTACTTTGATTATTGAAGTAAAACTGATTTCTCACCGTGTTCTGTCTACTTCATCCATCAATAGATTTGTATGTTTTTCCGGGCACATTTTATTTATTATTTCGTTCGTTATATATAAATTTATTTATTGAAATATTTATGATTTCTCACTTTGTTGTTCATATTTCCTCCATCAATTTATTTGATTCGTTATTGCGGCACATTTAATTTAAAGTTATGTTGAATTCGTTTTTTATAGAATTTTAGTTATTGAACTATTCTTGATTTCTCACTGTGTTCTGTATACTTCATCGATCAATTGATTTGAATCGTTATTTTAGCACATCTTAATTTGAGATACGTTGCATTCATTTGTTATTGCATTTTTGATATTGATGTAATTCACATTTCTGTCTATGTTCGGCATATTACCCTCATCGAAATTTAATTCAGGCACATTTTATTTACAGTTAAATAGAATTCAGATATTATAGGATTTTGATTAATAAAGAAAATCTGATTTCTCACCGTGTTCTTCATATTTCCTACATAAATTGATTTTAATCGTTATTGCGGGACATTTATTTCAAAATGATGTTCTACTCGTTTACTATAGGAATTTGATTATTGAAATATTTCTGATTTCTCATTGAGTTCTTCGTGCATTAACCATCAATAGATTTGAATCGTTTTTGTGGCAGTTCTAACTTACAGTTATGTTGCATTCGTTTGTAATTAAATTTGAGTTAATAAATTGTACTGATTTCTCAATATGTACTATATGTTTCCTACATCTGTTGTTTTGAATCATTATTCCAACACTCTTAATTTAAAGTTATGATGAATTGTTCTGACTTGTCATTGTGTTCTGCAAACTTCATCCATCAAAAGATTTGAATCGTTTTCCCAGCACATTTAACTTTATATTTCCTCCATCAATTGATTTGAATCGTTATTACTATAGAAATTTGATTATTGAAATTTTAATGATTTCTCACAGCTTTTACAAACTTAATCCATTAATAGGTTTGAATCGTTTTCTGGCAGTTTGAATTAACAGTTATGTTGCATTCGTTTGTAATGGAAATTTAGTTATTGAAGTCTTTCTGACAAAAGGAATGTTTTTTCCTTACCCCAACTATCAAGAGTTTTATATAGTTATTCCGGAATTGTTGATTTACATTTATGTTGGATTCGTTTTTGTATAATTTTTGTTATTAATATATTCCTCGTTTCTAACTGTATTCTGCATACTTCACCAATCAATAGATTTGAATCGTTATTCCGGCACTTTTAATTTACAGTTATGCTGCATTCGTATATTATTTAATATTGGTTATTGAAGTATTTCTGATTTCTCACTGTGTTCTGCATACTTCATCAATCAATCGATTTGAAACGTTTTTCCTGCACTTTTTACTTACAGTTATGTTGCATTTGTATATTATTGAATTTTGGTTAACAAAGTATTTCTGATTTCTCAATGTGTTCTGCATAATTCAACCATCAATAGATTTGAATAATTTTTCCAGCAGTTTTAATTTACAGATGTGTTGCATTCGATTGGTATAGAAGTTTATTTTTTTAAAGTATTTATGATGTCTCACTGTGTTCTGCATATTGCATTCACCAATAGATTGGAATCTTTATTCCGGCACTTTCGATTTACATTCCTGTTGCATTCATTTTTATAGAAATTGGTTATCTATTTATTTTGGATTTCTTATTGTGATCAACAGATTTGAATCCTTTTCCGGCAGTTTTAATTTACAGATGTGTTGCATTCGATTGTTATAGAAGTTTATTTTTTGAAGTATTTATGATTTCTCACTGTGTTCTGCATATTGCCTCCAATAATTGATTTGACTCTTTATTCCGGCACTTTCGATTTATATTTATGCTGCATTCATTTTTATAGAATTATGTTATCTATTCATTTCTGATTACTTACTGTGATAAATAGATTTGAATAATTTTTCTAGTAGATTTATTTTACAGATGTAATGCATTCGATTGTCATAGAAGTTTATTTTTTGAAGTATTTATGATTTCTCACTCTGTTCTGCATATTGCCTCCACCAATAGATTTGAATCTTTATTTCGGCACTTTCTATTTACATTTATTTGCATTTATTTTTAAAGCATTTGGTTATCAAATTATTTCTGATTTAGTACTGTGTTCTGCATGTTTTTTCTGTCAATGAATTTGAATCGTTTTTCGTCTTTTTTAATTAACAGATATGTTGCCTTCGTTAACAATAGAAATTTGAAAATTGACATACTTCTGATTTGTCACTGTTCTGCTTATTATTAATTACAGATTTTACGCATTACTTTCTATATGATTTGAGTTATTGAATAATTTCTGATTTCTCACTTTGTGAATCGTTATCCGGCACTTATATTTTACAGTTATGCTTCATTCGTATATTGTAAAATTTTGGTTTTTTAAATATTTATTATTTCTCAACGCTTTCTGCATGCTCCCTCTATAGAAAGTTTTGAAATGCTACTCCAATAATTTCATTTACAATTGTTTTGAATTGGTTTATATATATATAAATATATATATATATATATATATATATATATATATATATAATATCTATTTTCACCGTGTTCTGTGTGCTTCCTCCATAATAGATTTGAATTTTTATTCTGACACTTCTATTTCACAATTACATTTCATTCGTTTATTATTCAATTTTAGTTTTTAAGGTAATTCTTATTTCTCACTGTTTTATGCATGCTACCTCCAAATAAATTTTTGAATTTTTATTCCAGCACATTTAATTTACAATTACGTTGAATTTTTTAATTATTTAAGATTGGCTTTTAAGGTATTTCTGTTTTCTCATTGTGTTCTGCGTACTTCCTACAAAGATAGATTTGAATCGTTATTCCGGCATTACAATTTTACATTTAGGTTTCATTCGTGTATTATAGAATTTTGGTTTTTAAGGTATTACTTATTTCTCGCTTTTTTCTGCATGTTTATTCCATATAAATATTTGAATCGCTATTCCAGCACTTCATTTCCAAATATGTTGAATTGGTTTATCATGTAATTTTGGTTTTTGAAATATTTCTGATTTCCAATTGTGTTCTGCATACTTCCCCTATAAATCGATTTTGCACGTAATTTCCCTACTATTCAGTTAGAACTTTCATGCATTTATGATTAATGGATTTAAGTGTATCGATCGTTTCAGGATTTTCTTTCTGTTCTTCATCTTGCCGCTATAAGAATTATTTCTATTCCGGTGCATTTAATGTATGATTACCTTGAATTAATTTATAATAGAATTAGGATTTTTGACATTTTCTGATTTCTCTTTGTTTTATACACACTTCAATCATAAATGTTCTATAAAATTCATTTCGATACTTTTGATTTACATATATCCTGCATAGGTTTCTAATGCATAATGTGTTTATGGGGGATTTCGGTTTCCTCTTTATATCTACAAATGAACATCTCTTTATATATAAATTGAAAGACAAAATATTTCTCTTTTTATTATAAATATATCTACCATAAATAATTTTTTAAACCTTATTCAGGAACATTCCATTTACATTCATCTTGAATTGGTGTATTTTAGAAATATTATTTATGGAGTATTTCTGATTTGTACGTACTTGCACGACAAACAGATTTTAAACGATATTCTGCTAATTTTAACTTAAAATTATTTTGTTTTGGTTAGTTATAGAATTTGGGTGTATAGTGAATTTTGAATTTCACTGCATTTTACAGAAAATTAATACATGTTTAACAATAATTGATTAGGAGGGTCGTGGTAACAATTCATTAAATCAAGTTTGCGAGCTTGAAGTAAACACCAATCCCATTGTATTTAACCAGTCGTCGAACAACATAACAAAACTACTGCCAGCCGCAACGCACTGACGCGTTTCGACCTTCCATGATCATCATCAGAGTACGACGGCAAACTGACTATCGAGGATCAAACCGCATTGAATATATATGGAAATCAAAGTTAGATATGCGGCTCTCACCTCTAGCAGTTTCGCATACATTGAACTTGACTGGAAATGTTGGCTGCACAATTTCTATGCAGTCACGAACATTAACTGTTTGTAGCTTTCGCCACATATACATATATAGGCAATACAATTTAACAATAATTGATTGCGCGGGTGGTGGTAACAATTCTTTAAATCAAGTTTGCGAGCTTGAAGTAAACACCAATCCCATTGTATTTAACCAGACATCGAACAACATAACAAAACTACCGCCAGCCGCAACGCACTGACGCGTTTCGACCTTCCAGTCAAGTTCAATGTATGCGAGACTGCTAGAGGTGAGAGCCGCATATCTATCTTTGATTTTCATATATATCCATTGCGGTCTGATCCGCGATAGTCAGTTTGCTGTCGTACTCTGATGATGATCATGGAAGGCCGAAACGCGTCAGTGCGTTGCGGCTGGCGGTAGTTTTGTTATGTTGTTCGACGACTGGTTAAATCCAATGGGATTGGTGTTTACTTCAAACTCGCAAACTTGATTTAAAAAAATTAATACTTGAACATATTTTAAAATTTATTCCGTTAATTTTCATTTACAATTATATTGCATGTGGTTAAGTTAGATGTTGGTTCTCTGAAGGATTTCTGATTTCCCTTTTTTTCGACATAATTACTTCATAAAAATATTTTAAATGTTAGTGCGCTTATTTTCATTTAAAAATATCTTTCTGTGATTTATATTAGAATTTAGATATATGGAGTAATTCTGGGTTATATCTTTGTTCTACATACTTCCTACATAAATATATTTTGAACGTTATTCAGGTTATTTTAATTTACAATTAGCTAACCTCACTTTATTATAGAGTTTTGTTTTATGGATTCTCTCTGCGTTACTTTCTTCTGCCTCCATAAGTAGAATTCTTACGTTATTCCGGTATTTTTAATTTAAGATTACCGTGCATTGGTTTATTGTACAATTATAGTTTAGGGAATATTTCTGATTTCTGTGCGTGTTCAACAGACTTCCTTCACAAATAGATTTTAGATGTTATACGTTTATTTTAATTTACAATTATCTGGCTATTTTTATTAGATTTTTTATGCAGTTTTACTGTTTTCTCCGTGTGTTCTAAATATTTCCTTCATATATTGATTTTAAACATTATTGCGGTTCTTTCAATTTTCAATTATTTTGCCTTTGTATAAAAAAATTGGGTGTACGGAAGATTACACATTTTTCTTTATGTTTCATATAGTTCTTCCATAAATGGATTTTAGAAATAATTCTGTCACATATCATTTAAAATTATTTTGCATTTTTTTCAATTAGAATTAGTGAGTATGGCGTATTCCTGATTTCTCCCTGCGTTCTACATACTTACTCTAAGAATACATTTTAAAAGTTGTTACAATTCATTGCATTTACTATTTTCTTGGATTTTTTTCTATCATAAATCAGTTAAATGGTGGACCTCTCATTTCTGTCCGTTTTCTACATAATTTCACCATTAATAAATTTTAACGTTAATCTCTTACTTCGAATTTAAAATTTAGTTTAGGATTAAAACATTATTTTGTCACTTTTTCATTTACAATTAAATTGAATTTGTTTTAAAAAGAATTTGAGTGTATGTAGGATTACAGATTTCACATTTTTGTTCTATATACATCACTTATAAATGGATTTAAAAAATTATTTCATGACTACTTTACAATTTATTTGCATTGCTTTTTACTAGAAGTTTGGTTTATGGAGGAATTCTTTTTTTCTCGGCATTCTGAACAAAAATTGTTTCTAAACGTCATTCGCAAATTTTCAGTTACAATTACCTTGTATTGATTTCTAATAGAAATTGTGCTAACAAAAGATTTCGGACTTTCCACTCTGTTATACATATTTCCTCCTTAGTTATATTTTACACGTTATTAAGACAAACTTTATTTACAATTATCTTGTTTTGGTTACCAATAGAAGTTTTATTTATGAAATTTTTCTGATATTTTTGTTTTTTTCTACATACTTGCTCTTTAAAATGGTTCATTTCATTTTAAAATGGAATTAGCGTTTATGTAGGATTTATGCTTTCACTCTGTGTTCAACATTCCGCTACATTTAATTTACAGTTATCTTTCATTTGTTTATAATAGAATTTGGGTTAATGGGGGATTTCTGATTTCCCTCTGTGTTCTACGTACTTCTTTTATAAAAATAATCTAGCAATCGTTACAGCACTTCAGGTTTTAAGATATATTGCATTGTTTTATTATAGAATTTGAGTTCATGGATGATATCTGCTTTCACTCTGCGCTCTACTATCCAACTACATTAATAGATTTGAAACTTAATTCGATAATATAAGAGGGTTTATGTAGGATTTCTGCTTTCACTCTGTGTTCTACATTCCCCTTTCGTCAATTGATTTAATTTGTTTTCCGACATTTTTCATTTACAACTTACTTGCATTGGTTTAAAATTAAAGTTGGATTTATGGTGTATTAATGATTTCTCGCTGGGTTCTACATACTTACTTCATAAGTAGGTTTAAAAAAATTATTCCGTTATTTTATATTTACAATTACCTTGCCTTTGTTTCTCATAGGAGTTGGGTTTATGGAGCATTTCTGCTTTATCTCTGTATTCTAAATACTTCCTTCGTTAACAGATTTTAAAAGTTATTCGGTGTCTTCTTTTGGTAAATCATGGAATTTGGTATTTTGGAAGATTTCTTATTTCTATCAGTATTCGACATTATTCCTCTATAAGTATATTTTAAACGTTATTACGTTCTATGCCAATTGCAATCTTATTCCCTTATTGTCATATAGAAATGAAGTTGAAAGTAGGATGTCTGATTTATACCTATGTTGAACATACTTCCAAGATAAATAGATTTTAGAAGTTTTGTGATATATTTCATTTCCAAATTTCTTGCATTAGTTACTTGTAGAATTTGGATTCATGTGAGATTTCTTATATCTTTTTTTTGTCCTATATTATTCGTCCGCGAATATTTTTTATGCCTTATTCCGGTGCACATCAATTATAATTACCTTGCAATGGTTTCGAATAGATATTGGGTTTATGGAGGATTTGCGCTATATTTTTGTGCTCAACATATTACCGCCATAAATATAATTTATACATTATTCACACGCATTTCATTTACAATTATTTTGCGCTGGATTCTAATGGAATTAAGATTTATGAATTTTTTCTGATTCCTTTTTGTGTTCTACATTATTTCTGCATAAATATATTTTAAACGCTATTCCGGTACTTTCTATATACAATTACCTTGCATTGTTTCCTTACAGTTGATGGGTTTATGAACAATTTCTCATATCTGTTTGTATTCTACATTCTTTGTCAATATACATATTTTTTAAATTTTAGTCTTCAACATTTCATTTACAAGCATTATGCATTGGTTTATATTAGATATCGGATTTATGGAGGATTTCTCTCTGTGTACTACATACTTCATCCATACAATTATTTTAGCCGATATTTAACCTTTCATTTACAATTATCTCGCATTGTTTTTTAGAGATGTTTTATGGTGGATTTCTAATATTTACCTTTGTTCCTCATACTTCATCTAGATATATTTCATAACTTTTATCCTTTAGTTTTAATATATTATTTTCTTAAATCATCTTCTAATAGAAGTTGGTTTTATGAAGAATTTACAATTTGCTTCGCTGTTCACCATAATTCTTTTGTAAATATATTGGAGGCGTTATTCAGATACTTCTTACTTACATTTATCTTCCATTGGATTCATAGAGAATTTAAGCTTATGTAGGACTTCTCATACCTCTCAGTGTTCTACATAATTCCTCCAAAAATATATTTTTGTCGTTATTCAGGCCCTTTTCATTTGTAATTATCTTGCATTGATCTCTTAGAGAAGTTTCTTGTGGAGGATTTCTCCTATCTCTCAATGTTCTACATACTTCCCCTCTCTCTTCGTCTATATATATATATATATATATATATATATATATATATATATATATATATATATATATATATATATATATATATATATATATATATATAATGTCCATTGCCTTCGAATATTGCACAGTATATTTCTAATTAGGAAAAAACACATTAATAACAAAGTGGATAATGACCATTTATTTCGAGAATACTAAACTTCACTTTAAAATCTTTCATTTATATACATTCTGGGTTTTCATTTGATTATGTGGGTAGCAACAAATCTGACTCGGTTTTACTTCTATTTATTGTTTTGGCTGATTAGTAAGTGTGTATGCGTTTGTGTCTGCGTGTGTGCCTGCTACCAAGTGTAGAAAACAAAATTACGCAACAAGGTGAAACAGAAGACTTAACTCGGAAAAATGACATTCGTACACGTAACAGCCACCAATGTGAACAGGTGGTGAGCTCTCAAACCATCAATACATGAATGACCAGATCTCAGACATCACTTTGCAATACAGAGATAAAGACCTTTACATGCAAACAGGCACACACATACACACACGCATACACACTTACTAATCAGCCAAAACAAGAAATAGAAGTAAAACCGAGTCAGATTTGTTGTCACCCACATAATCAAATGAAAACCCAGAATGTATATAAATGAAAGATTGTAAAGTGAAGTTTAGTATTCTCGAAATAAATGGCCATTATCCACTTTGTTATTAATGTGTTCTTTCTTCCTAATTATAAATATATATATATATATATATATATATATTATGCATTATTTTATAATAGACGTTGTCTTTTTGAAGGATATTTGACTTCATTCGTTCTACACAATTTATTACAACAATTTTCAAATACCAATGTTATATTTTGAACAACAGTAAATCTTGAAAAAATTATCCGCACTCACGTGTATTGGCGCGTTTCAACATTCCATTGTAACCAATGGAACATAACAGCATAACAAGGATCAAGCCACAGTTTATATGCGAAGTAAGCGAAACCAGATTTGCTGCTCTCTCTCCTAGAAGTATCGCACATATTGTATTTAACGGAAATCAATGGCTGCACGGGCATCACATTTTTGAATATTTCAAAAGATTTATGCACGTTATAAAATGGAAGAATCATTGATCGCGTGAATGGTGATCGTTCTGTAAATCAAATTTTCTTAGTGAAGTCCAATTTTACTCAACAAATCGAAAAAGATGGTCAAATATACGTCTTCCACAATACTTGACGTGTTTCCACCTTCCTTGAGTAACAACAAAGAAAGTTGTAAAGCCGAATAACGTGGATCAAGCCAAAAACGTGTGTAGTAAATCAGAAATGCAGTTATTCTCTCTTAGTGTCTAGCACGAATTGTACCTTATATTCGTTTCTTATTTTTACTTTGAATATTTTATTTGAATGCATATAATGTGTCCATCTTGCTCATGAAAATTTCTTGTTCTTGGAGAGATTTTATGTTTCAAAATAATATTGTATTTATATTAATTATAAAATGATGCTATGCCCAAATTTGGCATCTTACAGGTATATTAAAGTCAACAAACATATCACATGAGCATAAACAGTTTTGAAATCACAAAAGGAAATAAGTTAAATAATAAAAGATTATTTCAGTGAAATTTGCGAATTGTACATAAGCCCCGATCATATTGTGTATCGAGTTTTGCATGTAAGAAAATTAACATCAATTAAAGATGTGTTTTGGTCTCCATTTAGCAAGACGGGAAATTGACTATTGCGGATTAAACCACAATGTACATGTATTTACTTTAGAAAGTAGTGTTCTGTTTTGCTCCATAGATGACTGAGGAGATTATAAATGCGTCAGATTCTATTAAGTTATATGTTTCGTTGTGACTAGATAAAAGAAGGGGCTTCGGGTTTACTTCAATCGCAATGTAATTTGCATAATTCTAATTACCACACACACAATCAATAATTACTAAGTCAAACATTTTTAATAAGCCTTGCGATTTAGGGCTATGTATAGGTTAATTTCACCTCTTGAAAGTTTCATTAATAGCCAAGCTTATGAGGTATTTGTTTAGGATGCGCACAAAAGTACAATTTGGCATATATTTTAAAATATATAAAACAATATGAGCCTTTATACTTACCTGATATATGTTTTGACTAACACATAATTGTTCTCATTTACTCTTTTCAATTGAAACTTTTCGCTACCACTTTTTACGTAACTTCTATAGACCTCATTCAATCAAAGTTAATAAAGGTAAACTTGTCCTTATTTTTCGTGATGAACTGTGGACTGAAGAAGGTAACAAAACATGGCCACCAAAAATTTGAATTATGAGCCATTTGTGTTAGTCAAAAAATAAATAAGATAATAATGTAATACCCAATATTGCATCAATTTATTTCTTTTAGATGAGTTTTATTGTTATTAGGCAGTATCGCTTTTCGGAAATGACTTTGAGAGAAAAGAAAAACCTAACTTTTTAAAATATTTTTCCAATTGGTTTGACCAGACAGACAACAGAAAAGCAGTCGGATTAGTCGCGCTTTCAAATTGCAACTATTACAGGGAAAGAACTCACGCCAAATAAATTCGAGTAGCCCCAACAACTTTAATGAAACATCCCTAAATATGCCCCGAAGGGAGGAAGAAGCATCCTTCGATCAGGCTTCATTAACTTCACAAAATTCTTTTACAATGGGCGCTGCTACGGTTACTAGCACAGATCGAGATAATGAAATATCTTCGACTTCAAAATATGTAATCAGATCAGCAAAACATAAAGAACAACCAGAAGGCATCAAGACCTCGGCCAAATGTCTCTCACCAAATGAAGAGCAGTGTTCAAAACCGTTTCTGGTGTCTGAACATCTGGCAGATGGTAACGTGATTGAACACAAAGCAAATATACCAAAAAAAGTTAGGAACAGGCGACAACGAGAAAAGGTTGAAATAAAAGAGCCGCCTAAGTTGATTCAGATTGCTGAAATGCCGAAAATTCAATTGGATAAGGACCGAGTAGATAACATATATGTAAGAAGAGGACATACAGCAAAATTCGGTGACGACAGTAATGGTGTTACAGCCTCGTCGTCACCCGCGACTCATGATGAAAATTCAACGTATTTCAAACGAAAAACGTCGGATAGTGAATTAAGAATATTTCCAAGGAGTCATACATTAAGCCCGCGTAACAAGAGAAAGATTGATACTTCAGATGGCCATATCAAAAAAATAAATCTGTTTGGAAATCGGTTTCGCAGAAATCTACGGAACTCCAGTCCAAAGAACACCAAAAGTTTAGAAAGTGACAGTCAATCAGTGTTAAATACCATTATGCAACATAATGTCGCCCCACAAGAACGCGGCCGTTCAACTCCTTCGGAACCAATGATTAGAAGAGAGGAAAAAAAAGACGCTCGCGAACCCCAAAAGACAGGTCCTCGTAAAGCAAAAAAACAAACTGGTACTGGGTTATCGTTGATAGTGTTTCACAGTGACGTACTCGAAAATGATTCGAAGGATGAGCAGTAAAACATAAATTTACACAGCCACTAATAGGAGCACTATCGCTAGGACAATAAGAGGTATGTCTTAATTACGTAAGAATGCACAATATCAGGCATAATTTTTTTTAAATTGATACAAGCATGCTAAAATTCTAACTCACAATTGTTAATTTTTAGTGATATAGCATAAAAACCCACGTTACAAGCATTAGAAATGGTGCTCGTTTTTCAAACTAGATTAGATATAAACGGATAAATAATATATTTCATAATGTGATAGCTTAACGTAAAATCATACGTTAAAAAAATATTTTATTGTCACTGCCATGTGGCTTTTCTAGCAGCGTGCCGAGCAATATTCCATTCTTTCTGTGCACATCTTATCATAACAATAGCCTCCAAATAGATTTGCATTTTTGCAAACCTAACCCAAAATAAAGTTTGAAAAGACCTCGTGGCTTTGCGAAGAACCTGTTTCAGGGCAAGACATGTTCAGTTAAAAATAATCGAGCAACAAGAATCTCATTTTGCACAAACTATGACGGTTTGCGCTACGAAAATCGGGAATTCAATCTTTCTCTGCATCTGTCTAAATAAAATTACCCAAAGACACAATTCAAATTGTAAATAACTTTTATTGCAGATTGCAGTGAATTTTTATCTTTCACGCCAGGTAAGAGATGTTTATGGATGAATGTGATCATAAACAAGTAGGTTGAAAAATATATGAACACCAAGTGAATTGTTTAAAGACAGAGATCGAGTTATATTTTGCCAGACGAAACGCCAGGCATGTTCGTCAAGAATCGCGATGAGTAGATTTCTGATGTGAAGGTCTTGGTATGTAATCCTCAATTTTTTTCTTTAAATCAAGTTTGCGAACTTGAAATGAACACAAATCCTATTTTATTTAACCAGTCGTCGAACAACTGCAAAACCACCGCCCGTCACTTGTACTGACGCGTTTCGATCACCCATAATCACAATCAGAAAACGATGACCGGATCAAAAAGCAATGGATATATAAAGCAAAATTAGATATGCGGCTCAAACCTCTAGTGGTTTCGCATACATTTTGCTTGATTGGAAATTTTGGAGCACAAATCTATTTGTTCACGAACATGATTTTTTTGCAGCGTTCATCCCATAGATATATTTAATACAATTAAAATATAATCAGAGATAGCGAGGGTGGTGACAAAAATTATAAAAATCAAGTTTGCATGCTTGATATAAACATCAATCCTTCTGCATTTAATCAGTCTTCGAATAAGTTAGCAAAACCATCGTCAATCACACGTACTGATGCGTTTCAAACTTTCATGATCATCATCGGAGTATAACGGCAAACTGACCAGAAAGGATCAAGCCGCAATGGATATATATAAAAAGCTTTAAGCAGTTAATGTTTGTGACTGCATAGAAATTGTGCAGTCAACATTATTAATCGCATATCTAATTTTCCCATGTATATGCATTACGATTTGATCCACGCTGTTCAGTTTGCCGTTCTGCTCTGATGATGATCGTGGAAGGTCGAAATGCGTCATTACGTGTAACTGACGGTGGTTAGCTTTATCGTTCCACGACTGGTTATATACAATGCTATTGGTATTTATATCAAACTCGAAAACTTGATTTAAATTATTGATATCGTCATGCTCACAATAAATGATTGTTTAATCCAGAATTTTTGTTTGACATTAAGCTTGGTAAAACGGAAAAAATTAGGAGCCTGGTTTTGACTTCTTTATCCTACTAGTTGTTACAAGGAAATACTACACATCCTAAACACAAACAACTGAGATCAGTTGGAATACAGACAACTAGATAGTACACTTTACAAAAGATACATAAATTTGTTTTGCATTCGAGACCTTTTATTTTAATTGCAATCAAGCCACCGCATAAATTATCCAAATAAAAGGCTAATCTATTGAAGACGGTAAAAAATAATTAATATGAGAACGGTTTGAAATATTCTTCCGAATTTATGGAAAAGGTTGAAGCACAAAACGTTAAACACCTTTGAATTTGATCGTCTTATATTGGATCATTATTTGCCGACATCCCTTACAAGGAAAATACTTAATTTTAGATACATTTCTGGCGAATAACTAAAATAAATGCAACTGTGTAATCAGCACCATTTCAAAATACAGTTGACTGACAAACTACACACTTTGCATTGTCATTGAAAGAATTCACACAACGATATAATTTGTGATCAGAGGTGCATTCATGCACGAATTCTGGATAAATCGAGTATTTAAAATTGCAACTTCATAATTAAATTAAGCATGGTATGGAGTAAACATTAGTGCTGGCTTTCTTAAATTATAAAAGATACAAAATTAAATCATCTGCAAGAAAATGCATCAATAAAAACTACGCTAAATATTGCTTCTGTGTGTAAAACACACTGAACTTATGATATAGAAATCTATACAATATATATATATATATATATATATATATATATATATATATATATATATATATATATATGACATATCTTGTAACATGGAAAATTCATATTTGTTAATTTTACTGTAAGATTTGAGCATTAGAAACCTATCACTTCCGCCATACCTCACACAGAAAATTAGGAAGAATTAATAAAATTTCCTATGCATACCAAGAATATATTTCTAAAATTTCTCAGTATTTCCGATCATTGGTTCTTAATTTTTTGTTTCATTTATGTCACATTTAGCGTCAGCATTTTACTAACAACGTGGAGCCGATTACAATAGCTGGCATGTTTCTCAAGTCCTGTGAAGAAAGAAATCTTTATGTGTGCATGTGGTTTAGCTCTGCTACAGGTAACGAGGTCAATTGAATGGTCAATTACTCCGAAGCGTCATAGCAAAATAATGTGATAAGTAGGAAGATAATTCAATCGACGTGTGTACTCGAACCCGAATATCAGCCAATCACCTACGCGGTTCATTTATGCTTTTCATGCACTTGTTCATGTTTTCAATAGACTCAAAATTATTCAGCAATTTAAACAAAAAGTGAAGTGTATTCAGTTCATTTGAAAAGATTCATCGTAAATAATCTCAATATTTGTCATTTTTTGTTTTAAACTAAGACTACGAGCATAACGACATATACCTATGATGCATAAGATAATATTATTTTTTTAAATTAATATATTAGTAACCTAGTATCCATAGAAAAAAGAAAATGATACTGCTTAAAAGACTATTGTTTTCAGTTTACATCGCATATTTTTAACAGACAATCCATTTTCTACTATACGTCTTTGTTCCAGTTTAAGTAACTGTTTTCCATTACTACATTCATATTTATTCGTTTTTGCATCAACGTAAGAAACAAGTAAAAATGCTTGTTATTCTCATTTCTTTATCAATTCAAAAGATGTTAAATTTTGACATTTAAGTAAGTTTTTGAAGAGGCTTTTTAATTAATACTTTTATTTATTAAAGTGCTATCAATATAACTACAGAAATTGTTAAAATTAAAAATTATTATTCCGTGTACCTCTTTGCGTATTTAAGCATTAAAATAATATTTTTTAAACCATAATTGTTATAAATTGTTACTCTCATAAGCAACTGACCCATTAATTACTTACATATATCAGTATAAAATAAGAACTTAATAGAGTGGAATAGGCAATTCATCACGTAGACCGGTTTCGTTATTAGTGGGAACTCATCATGTACTGGCCAGAATTTGCCGCGGGCAGGACTTGAACCTGTGCACGTCTGCTTTGGAATCTGGTGCTCTAACCACGGAGCCATCCTGCCGCACACTACACTGCACACAATTTTCAGTTATATACTAACAAATGTAACTGGGTTAGTCTATTTTTCATTTAGGTGGAGCTCATATGACATCCATTTAGACACAATTTTCCAACAAACCATTCCCAATCTATCATTTCTGAACAGACACCTTAATACATGGGAAAGTGATTTTGAAATAAACATATAAATAAACAAATATTGGTTTGTTATACGAAGATAATAATTATTATAGTCAAGTTTACGATCTTGACATAAGCACCTGACCCATTAATTACATACATATATCAGTATAAACTAAGAAATGTACAGAGTAGAAAAGGCAATTCATCCAGAAGACCGGTTTCGTCCCTAAATGGAACTCATCAAGTACTGGCCAGAATTTGCCACGGACAGAGCTCGAACCTTCACACGTTTGCTTTGAATGTGGTATTATAAAAATTGAGTCACTCTGCCGCATTGTACAATAGAAAACATTGCAGTTATATACTAACTAATGTAACTTGGTTAGTCTATTTTTTTATAGGTGGAGCGCAAATGGCAACTATATGTTATAAAAATGAACATTAATATATTTAAATAAACATTGGTTGCGCGGGCGGTGATAACAGTTATTGTAATCATTTTTGCGATTTTCACAAAAGCACCTGATCCATTAATTACTTACAAATATCACAATAAACTAAGAATTGTATAGTGTATAAAATTGTTTTTAACGCTCTTGCAACCAATGTTCGTTTAATTATAAATGTTTTTTTTAATACCACTTCCACATGTATTCTGCAGTCTGTTCAGTAAGGACAGATTGGGAACGGACAATTAGAACTTTTGATCTAAATGGATGTCATATAAGCTCCACATAAAGGAAACATAGACTAACCAAGTTACATTAGTTAGTATACAACTGTAAATTGTGTGCAGTGTAGTGTGTGGCAGGGTGGCGCAGTGGTTAGAGCTCTAGATTCCAAAGCAAACATGCCCAGGTTCGAGCCCTGGCCGTGGCAAATTGTGGCCAGTACGTGATGATTTCCCAATAAGAACGAAACCGATCTACTGGATGAATTGCCTTTTCTTCACTATAAAATTCGTAGTTTATACTGGCATATGCAAGTAATTAATGGGTCAGGTGATTATGTCAAGATCGCAACCTCGAGTAAAACAATTGTCTTTGACAATCAAGTCCGGTTTCTATTGTTCAATCCCTGTGCAATGCGGATCACATCAGCGCAATTCTATAAAATTGATTCGAGAATACCTTTATCTAATTAACGTACAACACTGTACATTTAGTTGGCTTCTTGACAGCGTGTTTACATAAAACAATATTCTATAGCACTACGTGCTTATATAGAGATGTTGTCGAATCGAACAGAAATTCGCATATAATATCACATGAAACCTGAACCAGACCGATTTGCGCGCCAAAGTAGCAGCCCAAATACTACGGCTGAAGAGGGGCTACAAAATAATCTGGCTGGGAGTCGTGCAACGCGCCTACGCCGCAGAAGCCGCGTAGTGCCGACAATTTTCAGTATAATACAAGATGTTTAACTATTGTCTTTGTTATTACTGACATGAGTGCTCAAATTTGGTACTTATGTAATGCAGAATTTCATTCAGGTGGAAAGTGAACATACGCAACGATAATGGTGACCGATAGTTGAATAAGTGCACGGACTCTACTTACGTGGCACAAACTTCCAAATTAGTGTAAGGCGTTATACAAAATGGCGTCGTCCAGCCCAGGACAACGGTGGACTCAAATAGACTGGGTAGCAGTTAGTTGTAGATGGCGCTGTTTTATCTAGGGTTGGGGTTCATTTTTTGCAAATGTATGACGACTCGGCCCATGCACATATCTGTTCCAGACTTGCACTCAAGTTTCCGGAAAATAAATAAGAGTAAAACTGAAATGGAGGTAAGCAATCTCGAACAGCCGTTATACCGACAAAAATGGGAATAAGATCAAAAAAATTAACTTTTCTTGATGGCGAAAATTCGAATTTACTTTTGGCGAAGGTAAGTTCTACCACGTGCAATGCACGTATTCCTGTACGAGACATTGTAGATTTCCGTAGAAATAATCATTGGGTCACTGTAAAATCTATGGAGATTCTCGAAGCTAGATTCCAAATTAAAGCTAACTCGGCTTTTTATAATAATAAACTAAGCGCAGTATAAGAATCGATCCTGCATCGTTTTGAATCAAAATACCGAAGAGATGGAAGAAGCACTTACATCGGGTAATAGCGGATGCTTTATTCGAGCGACAGTTTGGAGAAAAATTAAAGTTCACGAAATCAAACGAAAGGAACGATCATCTAGTAACCGATAAAATGAATCTTTTTGATAGGTGAGCTGAACACATTAAAGCTTATTTAAGGATATCGACGATATAATTTCTGGAGCGTCGACTAACCATTTTCTTATTATATGGAACGACGAGACCATTCCTCTTGCTTGGAGTGAGTCGACAATCATTCCTATCTTCAAAAATGAGAATCTTAATTCGTGTGATAACAATCGTGGAATAAGCTTGATCCCGGTCCTATCTTGGATTTTACTTTCGAATATTTTATGCCGCAATAAGCTTAGCGCTAATCACATACTTTCGAAAAAATGAAACTGTACTGCTGATGTTGCCTTGTAATAAAGCTGACTTAGAGACTTAATTTACCTCACTTCTGTGTGTTAACTAGATCCTCTCCGTCATATGTCACTGTCCTTTCATATTCTGTTTACCTAAATTATCTCTTTTGTCAATAATATTTGTTTTTGATTTTTTTCTTGTTTTCCTTGTTGTTAATCTTATTATGGTTAGATGGCAGCAAAACGTTGGTTACTAATGAATTGTGTATTTCTGTGCATGATGATGATTATGCCAACTTGTCGTTGGCGAGCCCCCAGGTGGATGCTAGAAAGTAGTCTTCATTATAGCCCAGACACCATTTCACATGAGAAACTGAGATTGATCTGAATTATTATAATAGGATTCGATCAAATATTCATCGTCGGAATAATCTGAAAGTAACAGAAAATAGAAATTTCAGCATAATTGGCGACTACTTCTGAGGTGTGTTCAATAAGTACGAGACCAGTCATGTAGACGTGTTGCATTTCCTGCTCTATGTTAATCTTTGATTATATCGAAAAAATATAAGCATAGTAAGATCCTTTAGTAATATTTAATTTCATACCACTTACAGAGGTGAGGTGGTGTGTGGCTTATAACAATAATAGATCGTGACTAACTAGTCGGTAATTAAGGGTGAATGCTATAACGAAGATGACAAATACGATCCATCTACAGGCCAGATTAACACAGAGACGCCAGTTTTCATAGCACAGAGAATTGCATGCATTGAGTGCTTTCTTTGGCTTAAAGGATGAGCTGCGCAACTCTGATCCAAAGGCGCCTGTATTAGATCACCAGCTGCAGAAATTCTGGTCAATATTTAAGTGTTTTCTATAGCGACGAAATTGGTTCAGTGGACGATTTGCATCTGAATCTTAAGCCGTGTTTATTTAACACTGACTTTATGCATATTTATCTATCAGTGTATCAAATATTAATAAAGTTGTTCTTAATTGATTTACAGAATTCACTAAACGCCTACCTTAAAATAATAAACCCTATGTTTACATGCCATACTTATTATAGTTTATTAAATGTCACCAAACTTTCTGCATCATTAGTGACTTTCTAGAATTAACATCTTGTTGTCTATTACGTAGTTGTGACAAGTAATGTGAAGCAAATCAGAACCAGCAAAATTCTAATTTCCCTCAAGTAAATTCCTTTTTGAAGCGATAATTAAAAGTCAGTTAAATGCGTGGCGTTTCACCAAACAGTTTGACACTGGAATTAATAGTTTGCTGTTTTTGGATCTTAACAGGTTGAGATTATTTAAATGCAAACAAAAACGTATCCTATACAGACTGGCTTATCACTTGGCATTCATCAACTTGCGTCGTCAGATTTTTGCAGAGGCGCATCAATTATTCAAAATTCAGATCATACTTAGCTCTCGTTATTGTCTTGTGTACTGCATCATTTATGCATATTGCACCAGAAATGCATATACTGAATTAAATCAAGAAAACCTACGAACTTGACACACTGCAGACGTAACTGGTCGAACTTTTTTGCCTGCCGAGTAGGGGGCGCTAATCGCTAAAACGAAGAATGTACGTTGCGAAAGGAATAAATTTTAAAATGTACAAATATTTTTGCCTAGATTGTCAGGGTGCTTCTAATCAATTTAGTAGATGGATTTATTGGCGACTTATAAGTAGGAGCTGGTATTACGCCCTGTACCAACTATATATTCGGTTGTGGAAAGTTGAACGATTTGACAGAAATTATTGAAAATAGAAAACAGCTACATACTGTTTGTTGCGAACTAAAATATTTGAAATTAGCTCGAAAAGGAACAGAAGTATAAACCTAAGCGAACCTGAAAGAAAGGTATAATCTTATGTAAACAGGCGCTTTGTGCAAACTGGTGACTCATCAGTAAGAGGCAGGACATTCTGCTATACGAATGTGCAAACTAACTCAGTATATAAAAAACATATAGAGGGTATTAACACTATGTTTGCCAAGTCGGTGCATGGAAACAATCCAATTAATTTCAAAATATGCTAAATTTTACCAAAACTGAAAACGAAAACTACTTAGCACTCGCTTCTCCGGGAAATCTATACATTCTCGACTTGAAATGAAGCCTCAATTCTTTAATCAAGTTTGCGAGCTTGAAGTAAACACCAATCCCACTATATTTAACCAGTCATCGAACAGCATAACAAAACAGCCGCATCTGGCGGTAGTTACCACCACCCGCGCAACCAATTATTGTTAAATGAAGACAAAATGAGGACTCGGATGTAAAATTTACAATATTCTGATACATCAGTCTATTGCATTTATAAATAAAGCTCGGTAATTGAAACTTCATAGCAAAAGTGACGCATTTGGTACCACCTAAATCAAATAATGAATCAAAGCGTAAATTTCTCACCAACTATATAACGGGTATAGGGAATTGTACCGGCACCTACTGATGAGTCCCCATTAAACACATAACGCCTAGGTACTTGAGATTATAACTTTCGTTCGCGCTGACTATGATTTCGCCTTTGGTCGTATTTGAAATAATTCGTTATTAAGTATGCAATATATAATAAACAATTTCATATAAATTACTCTCTGCAACAAGAAATGTATAATTAAAATATACTTAATTAAATGATGTCATGATTATTACGAAATTTGACAACTTATGTCTAGAGTACATGGATATGATGGAGAAACATGTGTTAATGTTGTGATAGAGTTCATAATTTTGATGAAATTTAGTCTATCTCGTATACTCGATACAGGCTCGGAATCTCCAAAACCAATGTGTTGGTATCCTTCACAGACTTGGTATATATATATATATATATATATATATATATATATATATAGATATATATAGAGAGAGAGAGAGAGTTGGTTAAGTAGTTTTATTTCCGAAAGCTTCATGTGAAATTAACTTCAGTATTGCTCGTATACACAAACGTATAGGAGATGGTACTGTTCGATCGTCTCACGTGTTTATAAAGTATATATTGGGTTTTGAGCGTAGTGCCAGCTCGAAGTAATGAGTTGCCAGTAAGCTCGAAATGCAAGTTTAGAGGAAAGTAAAGCTTTTGTTGAGGCAACAAAATAACATTTTACTGATTGTTTCATTATCTTAGAAGCATGCAATAAAGCTTAGGCCGATCCCGCCTCGGGATGGCATTTTTTAGCGTTCTAACATGCATTGATTGCTGGCAGCGAAACAGAATTATCACCAGCTTAATAAGCTTGGATTCTCAGTTATTTTCAAACGGGCTTATTATGGGTCAATAGTAAAGCCTTGCTTGTTTTGGCATATCACCACAGACTCTATTGCATTCCACAGCGCGGACGGATAAAAAATTCGAAAAATCACTAACTCTATTAAAAGTCACTCGGTGAAAAGTTCAAATTTAGTCAAAGTGAATGCGTGTAAAAAAATTGAAATGATACATATTTATAGATGTTATTCTAGGTCAACAGGTGTAAAAGCACCACCATAGCAAAAAATACTAATACACAAATTATCTTTATTGATCGACATATTGAAAGGCAGTTAACAAAAATGCATACGAATGAGAAGTATCATAAAACATGTACACGTATAAAAATTCAAAACTCGTGATAAAAGTTTTAAAGCAAATGAAAACTAAAATAGCGAAGCAAAACAGACAATCATATGATATGAAGACAGGTTATTGCACTTAAAAGAAAAGAGAACACAAACACTCAGCATATTAGTGAACTTTGGCTAAAGAAAAAAAAATCAGCAATGCTTGAACTATTGCAGTTGCTCGTTTCCAAAGAGCATGGCTAATGCTTACTAAAGACACGAGAAAAATGCAAGGGAAAGAAAACAATAAGGAAGCTCACTCAAACCGACTGCAAAGAAGCTAACAGATGTAAGGACTTGAAAGAAGTATGTTCGATGTAAGGACCGTCGAAAAATTTTGTAAATTTTACAACTGCAAACCATAGACAAAGACAGATTTCACTAGAAACGATACAAATTTCCAATTGGTTTCATTAAACGAAATGCAATTAACCCGTAGAAACAAAAGGAAATAGGATGGAAAGTTATAAAATTTTTCGAATTCATTAAAACTTCAGAATCGAGAAACACACGATAGCTTTATTTGACGCCAGTCTACAAGAACTGTTTCCATGCATATGTGCATTCGTTAAGACAAAAATGCAAAACCTGAATGTTTGACGATGTACTGGAGGGACAATACAGACACAAGGTGTCCATATGAGCATCTACATAGGACATTGGAATGTAGAGTGAGAATTCTGAATATTTGACCTGTAAAGCTTGGAAAATAATTTATTTCAAAGGCAATTTAACAGGTTTTCCCGGTTTTCATCCAACCTATTAATAAAAGTTCTATTGATTGGCAAAGCGTAAGACTAGCAGAGTCGACAATCGAAACAATGGCAGGTAAACTAAAAGCAATTTAGCTCTGCAGCTGAAAGTCAAACCTGGTGCCCGCTGGAAATGATTGTCTACACCGAAAGATTTTAATAAAGTTTAGAATATTTAGCAAAACTTTACAACACAAGATGTGGTTTATTTTGTTGGGAAACGTTTCAGTCCTATCAACTTCAAAGAAACTGAAGAAGCTCTGCATAAATTAAAAATATTTTGGCAAGACTAGTTTTTACAGCCCGTCACCTAACTAAAGCAAAACACACAGATATGATAAAGCTTTTATACCATGCACCAAGATACAAAACATACACACACACACACATCAAAAGATAACCATTCGTATCGCCAATATTGTACACATTTTTAACAAAGAGATGAGCTAATCTTAAATTATTTAAGAGTCCTACGATTTACTACGTATCCTTTAGCTTTTTACCTAATTAAAGCACAAACAATTTTGATCAAGGCAAAAATTTTTAAAAACACAATACTTTTCTACTAAACACCAACAAGGGGAACTGCATACATAAGCACAAAAATACGAAGAGAAAATAATTCTTAATATTTGCACCGTGAAATACAATTCAATAGCTCATAAATACGAAATAGGCTACTAGTTTTAACCGTTTTTCAGTGTTAGCTTAGAATAATTACGTTGACGCAGCGTTCGAATCAGTGGCATTGGAGAAAAGATGACGTAATGCACGTTTTGCAGCTAGGCTTTTAGCTAGGCGATAGTTCCTCCCGACACCGTAGAATCGTCCCTTGCCAATAACGTGAGCGCAGACACGTATTCGGCCGTCTGCCGTTCGCCTTGGTCGACTACAAAACAGAAGACGTAGCGCATACACACAAACGCCAAACATTGATTAGGAACAGTGAACTCAGCAGTGAAATTGACAAAATTTACTTATGAATACACAAAATAATATGAATACGTAAAGAAACATAAAAAACCCCACTTAGAGGACTTCATACATGTTGGATTTCATACGTTACCGAATGGATAGCGCCTCTTCAATGGATAACATATGACCTCACGAAAGCAGAATAATTAGCTTAGTCTCTATTGATAATGATTTTGGATTGGCAGGCGTTTCTTGCCACGTGTCCACGATTGCTCATGCATTTTTACGTTTTATGTTGACAGGCATAAAGGACCATTTCAGTCCACCATTAAAGTAACGTTTCAGAAGACTTCATTAAATGACGTTCGCGAACTTGAGATGACCACCAATCCCGTTTTATTTAACAAGACACGCAAAAAAGATTAACTATCATCAGTCGCACGAACAATAGCATTGCGAATTTAAATGGCCATCGCCGGATCACAAGAACATGCGGTCTAACAAAGATTTTAAATTTAATGTATATATAAAGTTTGAAAAGTCAGAGATGCAGCTCTTAAACATAAGAGCCTCGCAAACATTGCGCTGGACTGGAAATGTTAGCTGCGCGATTTCCGGATCTTTTTCATTTCAACTGTTTAAGATCCACTGATCGTGTAGCCGATAGCTCTTTCTGCAAGCAACCACTTTTTACTGCATTATTAAACAGCATCATCGAGATAATTTACAATAAATTAAAGGAACAAAATCATGCCAAAAATACAAAAATGAGAAGCCATTATGAACTTGCTTGTGACGGTTTGCCTTATGGTTGCCAATATTATTCAGTTATCTGTGGCACGTAAAAGAGCAAAGATAATTCGGCTACACCTAGTGGCGGTTAAGGCTGCACTAATTCGACATCTTATCATTGGCCTTCGCGGTCTCATAGGCTCTAACAATGCGGATTTGCGGCTAATTTAAACCAATTCATGTAAATCTAGAAAAAAACATCACGCTAACCGTAGGATAAAGGGATGGTAATGAATGCGAACACGTAATCTTGCTTAGTCAACAGCTAACAGTTAACAGCAAAATTAATTTGTGCACCAGCAATTTAAATAAGTTATATAGATAGGCAAATATTAAAAAAAGTTGTTAAATGCTTTATCATCAAATCGAGCTATAATCGATGATAAGTTGAAGTTCACCAGTGATTTACTGCAGAAAATTTCGGCTGAAATAATAGGCAAAACATTTGTCTTATGTTAAGGCCATGGAGAGAAAGGAGGTTTAGGTTATTTAACGACTAATTAGAATAAACAGACGAATCTGTAAAATTGCAATAATTTGCGCAAGATAAGATCTATCGGCATCCATAATTTGATAAATAAATAATAATAATTATATATATATATATATATATATATATATATATATATATATATATATATATATATTGCAAGGTCCTTGGTCTCCAGTTAACTTATTAGCTATTTACTGGCAGACCGACTGGTGGAACGAAATAGGATTGACGCTTGTCTACGGTATGCAAATTTGATTAAAATAAATGTTATCAACAACCAAATGGTGAATAATTTTTTATTGGTGAACACACGCAGCGAGAGCTGCGAAACTGGTATCTTATTGAATGCATAGAAATTGTGCAGCTGATATTGCCAGTCCACATGAGGTAAGAGGGGGGTATCCGATTTTACTTGACTTCTTTATGCAGTGCAGTTTTTTCCTCGATAGTTAGTTTGATGTCATGTTAAGATGATGACGACGGAAGGTCGAAATGCATCAGTACATATGACTGATGGTAGTTTTTCCATGTTGTCAGATTGGCTGAATAAAATTGGATTGGTGAGTATCGCAAGTAATCAGACTTGAATTAAGAAACGATTTACAGAAGTATATTCTCAAAGAAAATCAGGTTCTATGCAATTTTATTTCCAACAATGAGTCTGTCTCTATGAGAAATTCCGCTTTGCGTGATTCTGGCATGGTGAAACTTTATTCTGAACGCGACTGGCTCGGTAAGAATCGCTTATTGAGGATAATCTGCCCATCAACGTACGAATCATTATTTAAGGTGGCAAATTGTTTAATAATAAAAACTTCAATGGAATAATAAAAGCTGTCTAGCACTCACAGCAACAGTTTTATTAGTAAACTGGGCAGAAGCACATATTTTGCTGTGCTTATTGGATACCTTAAACATGGTCAATAAATAAGTTGAAGGTTGTATAATTTCGTGAAACCGACTAATATTTTCCAAAAAAAACTAAGCGCACACCGAACTAAAGAGATGGGGAATGCAATCTATAACAATTAGATAAAGGCAGAATCTCTGGTGTTTAGTAATGTATACTGAAAAAATAAACAATTTAAACAGACTTATTTTGAATGCGAACATTAATAAAATTCATAGCACCCTTTCCGTGAGCAAAAAGTAAAAGAAATTTTATTAGATACCAGAACGGCTTCTTTCTTATACTCTTATCAATTATCTACAAATTAATATCTCTTTATATATAAATTAAAAGGCCAAACAAAAATAGAATCTCTATCCAAATTTAATTTTTTATTTTTTTTGAGCTTTCAATTTATATATAAAGAGATGTTCATTTCTAGATACTTGAGAAGAATATGAGAAAGTAACGGTTCTCATATCCAATAAAATTTCTTTAATTTTTTCACATGAAAAGGGTACTTTAAATTTTTTTAAATCGTTATATTAAAAAAAGTTTTACCAAAAATTAAAAAAATGCCAAATACGTAAGTAAACAATTTACCAAATACAATGTAAGATACTTACTCGAATTTAGCAATTTCCGGTTCCAATTCTAGCAGTTGACGAACCGGTGACTTTGGAATACAAGCAGTATAACGTTCTAGTAAATAACAATTAAGTAAATAAAGAACATTTATTATAGTAAATATAATGGTCAAATGTGCAGAAGTACACAAACATATAAAGTTAACCGTTTAGAGTTCAGCTAACAATACTTCAATATTATTCATAGAGCACTTTAATATTACTAATTATATCACAGATAACGATAAAAGCCAAAATCAAAGGTTACAAACATTCTCCACTCAAATTTTTAAAATCAAGTTTGCGAGTTTGAAGTATCCACCAATCCCGTTGTATTTAACCAGTCGTCGAACAACATAGCAAAACTACCGCCAGTTGTTGTTGTTCGACGACTGGTTAAATAAAATTGGATTGGTGCCTACTTCAAGCTCGAAAACTTGGTTTAAATAATTTTTACCACCACCCTCGCAAGCATTGATTGTTTAATTGTATTCCCCTCTCAAGTCAATAAAGTTTTATGATGGATTTTATCGTTAATCATAAAGTAGACACGACAGCTTTAAAAAATAAGAACAAGAAATCTAAGTTTTCTCAATTTAATTAGTAGTGAATTATGTAATTACATTACGGTAACTGGGTCTTCGTAAGCCTAATGAAAAACACATTTCGGAGGCGAAACGTCATTATTTAAATTGATAAAAATATGAAAAGTAATAGCTTTTGTATAAAAAACCATAAGCCGCAGCATGTTTCGTTTTGTAATTAACTATGCAACTATGTAGATATGTACAATAGTGTGCACTTAAACATGCCTACTTTTTAGGAAATTCATGAGACCTTCTCGTAATCTGTTAAGATTGTGCTCCATTTCTAAGTATATGATTCGAAAGCGTCACGATAAATGCGTCTACATACTTAGAATGTCGCACCCAGGTGCAAATTCGTGCACTGACAACCATGTAAAAAGATCAACACCGACACGAACGAAAGGCGAAATCCAAATGACTTATGTGCATGAACTTTATCATAATTCAAACCAGCAATTAATCAATATTTAAAAACAGATGCTTCGTTGACACATACACAGTAAGCGTTTTGCTTCACACTTAAAGAAATGCCTTAATTTCATGAAAACACAAGAACACCCAGTCGTAGTGGGTGTAAATCATTAAAATAAACGAACACTGGTTTCGCGGGCGACGATAAAAATTAATGTAATCAAGATTGCAACCTTGATAGAAACACCTGACCCATTATGTACATAATTTTGTCAGTACAAACTGGGCATTGTATAGTGTAGAAAATGTTTTGTTTGTACTGGAAAATGTATGTACATAATAGGTCAGGTGCTTATATCAAGATCGCAACCTTGATTAAATTAATTGTTATTACCGCCATCGCAACCAACAATCGTTTAATTATATAAATGTTTATTTCAATACCACTTCCCCATTTAGCGTTATGACTGTTCTATAATGACAGATTGAGGATGTTTAGTTAGAACTTCAGGTCTAAAGGGATGCGATATAGGCTCCACCTAAAGGAAAGGCTAATCAAAATACATTATTTACTATATAACAGAATGTTGTGTGTAGTGTGTGGCGGAGTGGATCAATGGTTAGAGCAACAGATTCTGAATCAGACGTGCCGAAGTTCGAGACCTGTCCACGGCAAATTCTGGACAGTACGTGATGAGTTCCCAATAAGAACGAAACCGGTCTATCGAATGAATTGCCTTTTCTACACTATAGAATATTTTGTTTGTACTGAAAAATGAATGTATATAATGAGTCAGGTGTTTGTATCAAGATCACATTCTTGATTAAATTAATCATTAAAATAATCTGTCACCGAAGGAGGACCAGCGTCAACTATGTGAAACACGTTGTTGACAGGCTCCAATGGATTAATTTTTCTTCAGAAGTCAAAAAGTTACCTCCACGTCTTGCACGTTTGCTCTAATTTCGTCGTTACTTATTCACAAGCAATCGTCAGTTTCCATGCAGAACTCAACACAAAACATCATAAAACACAAGACCACGTATTGAAAAGCGGGATGAAAGTTTTAGAAAGTGTGGCACCAAATGCTGACGAACACAACATGCTTAAAACATGTAGTTTTGAGATGCTAGTAGCTAAATATTTCGTCAGCAGCCAAAACTTGACCTCCACGTCTTGTATGCTTGCTTTTATCTTACAGCTACTCATTTGACACCAGTTGTGAATTAAGATTTTTTCTTTAAAAAAGTTTGCGAGCTTGAAGTAAACACCAACCCCATTGTATTCAACCAGTCGTCGAATAACATAACAAAACTACCGCCAGCCGCAACGCACTGACGCGTTTCGACCATCCATGATCATCATCAGAGTACGACGGCAAACTGACTATCGAGGATCAAACCGCATTGAATATATATGGAAATCAAATTTAGATATGCGGCTCTCACCTCTAGCAGTCTTGCATACATTGAACTTGACTGGAAATGTCGGCTGCACAATTTCTATGCAGTCACGAACATTAACTGTTTGCAGCTTTCGCCACATATACATATATAGGCAATACAATTAAACAATAATTGATTGCGCGGGTGGTGGTAACAATTGTTTAAATCAAGTTTGCGAGCTTGAAGTAAACACCAATCGCATTGTATTTAACCAGTCGACGAACATAACAAATTTAGCTCCAGCCGCAACGCACTGACGCGTTTCCACCTTGTTATGTTGTTTGACAACTGGTTAAATAAAATGGGATTGGTGTTTACTTCAAGCTCGCAAAATTGATTTAAAGAATTGTTTCCACCACCCGCGCAACAAATGCCCCTTGCAATATAATGGTATGGAGCGGCATAAACACGAGCCAAAATAGCGAATAATAATTACCGGTAACGAAATGGCTGGTCTAAATTTTATGCGGTTCCAGTCACTCCGTGCACTAACATCAGCAGATTGTCAAGCAGGATGTGAAAATGACTTTTTCATACATAGCCTCAACCAACGAAAATGGTGCTTTTAAGATAAATTCGACGGTGGTGGAATATTGAAGTGTGGCCACAAAAAATGGTAGGTTGTAATCTTTGCTGTAGATTAGTGTCCTCTGACGTTCAGCTGAAAATATCTTAAGGGGAAAGGGGAAAACCCTCAATTTATTCAGCCGTTCAGGCAGTTCCAGATAAAGTCAGTGATCAATGATGTCTCACTGGCATATAAGAGTATAGAAATTATGACGGAGTTGACGAATTTGGATACGGTTCTAAGAAAAACGAGTTTATAACTAGATATTAGTTTACAAAACCTACTAAAGGCAACTGACATAAGACTAATAAGTTGCAGGCAACTATCACTACCAATTTTGAACATGGGCTCTGTTTCAAAGATTTTAGCAAAAACTGTATCACGAAAAGGAATGAGCAACTCGCGATTGGCATCATGTGTTTTGTAATATGAGGTGCTACTCTTACTATTACTATTACTACTATTACCATTACTACAACAACTACTAATAAAATCACCTACCATAAGCCCCAATACTAATACTACTACCACTACAACTAAATCGGCTTAGATCATTATAATACGCTGATACTAATTTGTGAGCTAAAATGGACAGTGGACCGCCATTTCCTAGTTGGAGGTTTAATTGTGTTAATCAGACCTATTCTTATCGACCTGCTTGCTGTACGGAACTTTTGCAACGCTGAAGCAAACGCACATCTGCATTATTTGTAATCTCCCCTAGACTAAAATCTGATAATATAAGATTTAGTAATGCAATTTTAACTATCCAAAAAATTTTGCATTAACTTCGATAACATTAAACATTCCGCGCTTATTAAATTATATATATATATATATATATATATATATATATATATATATATATATATATATATATAATTACCTCACAAGCAATAGATCGAAACCTTGCAGAATTTCTGATTTAACGAAAATTTATATTTGGCCTAAACCATCTAATAGACCGAAGTTTAGTAATTTAATGGTTCACGGGAAAAGCTCAGCTACCAATAGAAAATTTCATCGTCATAGGAACTCTTATTGAAATCCGTTCGCCATAAGAAAATATGATGGTATCTGATTCAGGAAGACAAAACAATAAAATATAAAAACTCAGGATTGTTTAAAACTCATTACAACGAGTGTTAACTCAGCAGGAAGAAATATTGCTTTACAAATTTTGTAACATAGCATTTTAAAAATAAATTAGTTGCTTTGTAAGCGTATATATACTAAACAGGAACGCTTCAACCATTATTCAAATATAATTGTATTGACAAGTATAACGGTATCTAAATTTAACCTAATGAGGCAATCAGTCTGATAAATCAATCGGCCATCTTACCAAGACGCTCTTTGATAAGTGGATAAAAGACACGCCAAACCGTGTTCAGACAGAGTCCCGAATCAAGAAACACAGCTCCAGCCAGAGACTCAAAAATGTCACCTAGAACTTTTGGAATTTCAAAGTCGTCAATTGGAAGACGCGAGTCAGTTTTCGCTGATGAGTGAGCCTTATTTGGGTCCAAATTGTGAATGCTGGAATCACTGTTTACAGAACATGATGTATCACTGGATTGCAATGCGCTGTCCTTCTTGTTAGCTGTGGCTTTTGTCACATCAAGGTCATTTTGGTGCGCTTGTGGTGTGTTTATCTGTCAAAATTAAGTAGGACAATAAGGCAATACAAGTAATAGAATGAAAGGAGAAATGAACAAGGAATTTTGTGAAAAGTTCAATAAACGAGCATATCACATTTTGTTAAAGATAATACTCATTAATGCTAGAAGTAGATTTTGTTTATCACTTTACCAATTCTATAGTAGGTTTTGGCGTAGTGTTGACTCCTACAAGTAAGTAATTCACACGCAAGAAAATCATGCCTTAATAGAGCACACCTTTTAACGATGCCAGCGTTGGGATATTATCCAGGTGGTGTAATAAAAAATGGAAACATTCACCGGCGAGTCAAATATTCTACCCAACGAGGACTGATTGGGATTGTAAATAAGAAATAAATATTGGAAATAAAGGTCAAATGCGCATAGTTTTCCTATAACATCAAAGGAAATAAACGAGAAGCGGAAGATAGATTGTTAACGCCGTCGTTATACCAGCACCGAGCGTGTCATACGAACATTTTTAGAGGAAAATGAAGTGTTAGTGATACAATCATACAAAGGGCAACACTATACATGGTGTCACATTTTCATTGAATAATAATAATTTTAGAGAGAAAGCTTAGAACAGACAAATACTTCCAATGTAAAGATAAAAATATTGCATTTACTTACGGAAGAGTCATTTTCAACAACTAAATTCAACGAACTAGAAACCACAAAGTCTTCAGTAAGTTGAATGGTTTCGGCGCATTCAACTTTACCCTCATTTCGATCATGCCACTTTTTTCCGCACAAACGATCGTACCTATCTTTAACATCATTTTCTACATTCGACAGATGCTCCTGCCATAACATTTTCTCATCTTCAGTGTGCCTGACGTCAACTTCTTCTCCCGCATCACTCTCATCGTTTTCGTTAGACATGTTATTCTTCTTCTCTTTAGTATCTAAATCGCTGTCAGGAAACTCAGAAAATTCAGGCAACGGAACAGAGCCACAAGAACCTTCGTTAATAAAATTGTTGTTTGTAGAGTCTTGATCAAAATCATAATGCGTCGCATCAGGATAACCTTTGCCATTTTCGACAATTCTAGAAGTATCCTCTTCCTGTTTCAAAAAGTAGGGACAGACAAAATAAAATAAATAAAGCAAAATAAAATAATCTGTGAAGCCACAAGTGCACATATATGTGAATGCGTTCAAACGAAACTAAACGGAGATCTAGGTTCTTCACGCATTGCTGAACAATAGTATCTGTTGGCATGACCAAATTAAAAAAACCTACTACCAAGAATTTTTGACGCTGCCTCGTTAAATTACACTGGTGTCTCTAGGTTAGCGATGGTACAGTGCAATATGACCAAGTGACTGATAACACGAATAATTAATCACGCCACGAAAGAGTAAGAAAGCACCGAATTTGCCTTATTATTCCCGTGATTGGTAAGCATAAGCAGCCGGCGTTCTATAAGTAAATGTTAGTAACGGCAAATCGAAGAACGGCCGGATGATGCTGGAGGGTGCTTGAAATTTAAATCTTAATTGAACATTATGTCATAGTCACTGTTCATTCCTGTGTTTTGCTATACAGTACACATTCAATTGAAAAGTTAGAGCTCTCTCAGCCACTTCACGTTGATTTATTGCTTTGCTGTATTTCTAACAAGGAATGAGCAAGATAGGGTATATAAATGACAATCTCTTTTACTCTGTTGGATACGCATTAAATGTCACACATGGATTCATTTTGGCCCTATTGGACATAATCTGTATTTGCCGGAATTGCCGCGGCTTAGACATGAACCGCGGTTTAGTCGATTCAGTCATGCAGATCATCCCTTATACCACCAGAGCCGTGCATTGCATGCAATTTTCAGCTATATACCAACATATCTTTTTGGCTAGTCTATCCATATTCATAAAAACAAAGTCACATACGTAGGTGGCATTAGGTCTATTTTAAAATGACAGGTCAGGGGTGATTAGTTAGGACTTAAGGTCTAACACGGTGCCGAATAGGATCCACCTAAAGACATGAATGCGTATAAAACTGAAATTGCATGCAATACGCAACTATGGCGCACTAGAAAATGAGCTGCCAGACTGTGAAACAAATGCCTCTCAGTTCGCATACAGGTCGCAAAAAATCGGACGACCACCTAATGCTTGTAAAAAAAAGGACGATGCAGGTTTATATGATGGATTTATTTTTATGAACTGTAATACCTATTTTATGAAGACAACACACACACACACACACACACACACACATATATATATATATATATATATATATATATATATATATGTTCTCCGCAAAAAAAAAGTATCTAACCGTTAGATACAAGTAAAATTTGATCTTAGCCCATTAAAAATTTCGCGAGTATATAGAAAAGATAGCAACATTATAACACCTACACCTTTGAATTGTGGAAAAAGTGGGTCGTTACTGCAACGCTCAATACATTTGAGGATGAAAAATAAAACTTGAAACAACGATATTCCAACGGGTCCCAAAATCTAATAAAACGTGGGTCAACTACTGCACAAAAAAGCGTTAGTTTGAAAAAATTTTATACTCACATATGATATTGCTAATATAAACAGTTTTCAGGCGAAATTTGCACACAAACACATGAGAAAAATACACTGGCAAATCGTCAGGTTTTACGGAAAAGCAAAAAATATGCAAAAGGACAATGCAAGGCATAGAAAGAAGGAATTGGTTAATTTGCTATCTTCGTCTCCCTTTCATACATTAAATGAATACCGACCAAAAATGCAAATGAAAGGAAAAATAAACTAAGTTACGCAAGCTTTATCTAGAAGACTGTGTAGCTTGGCTTACCCTAGTTATTCGTACATTGTTATCTCCTCTCGTCTCGGTCCCGTTAACTTTTGTACATACTTCCGAATCAAAATGTTCAAACTCCTCTCTGTCTTGGTCACAATAGGAGAGTATTTCGTCTATGCCAGACTGTTCATCGTCAGCGGTTTTAATGGCTGAACGTGTTTCAGTTCTGCTTTTTGCATGTCCTTTGATGTACAAAAGATTAGAAGACTTGTTATCATCCCCGTCAACAATCGAACGCACTCCAGACTGACCGTAGTTCATTTCCTTATTAATTTTAAGATAACAAAGACTAATAACACTAGTAGTAAAACAACTAAGCCTAAAAAGTAAAAGTTAGGCAGCTCCACAGTTTCAGTCCTACTAAATTCCTTTGGGCTATTTGGCAGAACTTTGAGTCGAAGAAGCAAAAAGGCCGGATGTGAACATTATGCCAATAATCCCGATGTAAGATAAATGAATACAAAGAAATATCCCAGAATATAGGCAGTGTATTGTGAAAGGATAAATTTATCAAAAAAAGATACAGTTCTTCTCTAAATCATGTTTTAGAGGTTCAAATAAACACAAATCCCATTTTATTTAACCAGTTGTCGGACAATATAGCAAAACCACCGTCAGTCACACGTACAGACGCGTTTCGACCTTCCGGGGTCAGTATATTTGCTTCAGGATGTTAGTCAGGGAGCCGATATTCGCAAAATAATTTTCCATGGAGCTTACGCCTACTGCTCGGAATTATAACGATACTCGTCATCGAAATCGACCGGAGTTTAATAGATATTTTTCATTAAAAGTGAAATGCATCAGTTTATTATTGGTAGGTCACATGGTAATGTTCTCGGTGGGACTAACCTGCTGCAGATTAAGTATTTCGCAATTGACAACTTCAGCTAAAGGTAGTTCTTGCTTCGGAAAAGAACTTCAAATTTTCCTGTTTTTAAAAGTTTTTATAAACAACGAGCTCAGTTACTTATTGGTGTTGTGCTAAACGCGATTTTTACGTCTTACTTACCATTTGATACCGGGATATTTCGGTTCGCTTATCACACCCAGAATTGACAATCAACAGGAAAAGTAAAAAATATCGTTTAAACTATTTCGTTTATACTTACTGGCACTATTGTAAAAATTTTCTCCTGTATGCCAGATATGTTTAGTCTGAAACTGCCTCGAATTGTATTCTGTGGCAAGCGGCCAGTGTTATCCATACAGTGTATCAAGAAACTACTACATGTGTATAAATACTTTACTTTACTTCACTGCGGCTGACTCCTTTTGGAGGATAAGCCGGCTCCATTGATTTCATGGAGTTTCTTGGGAATTTGGTACAAGTGGTGTCCCCTCACCACTCGGCTTTTTGATCGAGGACGCACCTCTAGCCTTTGCACATCCAAGCGCAGTCTGCAAGGCAGCAGTAAGTTGCATGGTTGCCGTTGGCTGTTGAGAGCTCATTCGCCATTCGGAAGTACGGGGTACTGTCCAGGAGTCCATGTAATCCTGTGGCTGTTGAACCCTTTTGTGGCGGGGAACACACGCCGAGTCATGGTGCCGTCGTCGGGCTCATGTGGTATTTTATAGGAGATCCGATTGCCGGTCGGAAATCCACCACGCCCTGGACACACCGCCATAGCCCCGTTAGCCCATGTACGATCGGCCATCGAGACATGGTTGACACCGTCGTACCACGTTGAGGAGGGGATGGACTTTACGACGGATGTGTATAAATAAACAATGTTTGATTGCTTGATTGCAGGGAGCTTAATAATTACAATTATTTATCGTAGATTTTTTGTATAAAAAGCATAATTTTTCAATAGGAATCCTAATAGTTCCTGCATTTTTCATTCTCTGAGTAAATATTTCGGATGATGCGTCCTCTTGAAAAAATGAACTACTATACATCGTTAATTGGCTAGATATGGCCTCACTGCTTTTTGATCGTAATGTGGTAAGACCATTTTTATGGACATTTTTGTTCGAGTATTTACTAAATGTTGGCTACTTTAATTTTTTCGAGGTAATTGTTTTCTAGTTATTCTATTATTTGCATTTTTTCCTTTTTTGACTGCCATCTTCTTGTCTCGACACCAATACGTCCAGGAAAGACAGCGCATTAGATTAAGTGCTTTCGCGCAACCAAGTAAATTGAAGGCAATGATCCATGTTACTAAAAGTTGTAAGCATGCCAAATCCTGGCTGTACTCAAAACAATATTATTAGAGAACGTGCATCTCGAAAGATTTATTGAAGTAAATATGACGAATAAACAACTAAAAAACAATGAAGCTGAGCCAAAGCAAATGTCGGTATACATTAGTTCAACTTTAAAAGGGGACGCATCGTCACAAATATTCACTTGACGAACAAAAGGCAGTGATTACACAGATTCCTAATAAAAAACGGATTATTTTTTATACAAAATCGCCTGCTAAACATAAATGTAAGTGATAAGATTCCTGCAATCGATCAGTCAATTTATGCTTAACTATACGCATACTGTAGTCATTCAGCGAAATATTTACGTCGAACTGACCGATTACTAAAGACGAGAGTGGCATAGAACGAGCATTGCTGGCAACAAGAACATTTCCGCAATAGCAGACATAACGGTTATATAAATCACCTATCAAAACATGTTAATTTCAAGGTTTTATCTAAGAAAAAATGAAATGAGTTAGGCTAAACGAACACTGACAGTAGCAAAATCCTTAGCCTGCAGTTAAATATACAAATAAAGCTTGTGTAACAATTTAACATAAATTGTTGAGTTTTGCACACGAGTGCGTGCCTCTAAATATGCCCATTTTGATTCTTCTTCGTTGGTGCATAATCCAACTCAATTCCATTTGCTTTTCAGCATTTATGATATAAAGTATCACATATGGTAGTCAAGTTGAATTTGACGAAAACTAGGTTTTTTAACATAGTTCTACGTACGTGCTTTTAAGAATTTATGCTTCAATACTTAAATTGTCTTTCAATTTAAATAAACAATAAAAAATGGTTAAACATAAAATTAAACATAAGAATAAAATTTTAAAATCACAAAACGGAGCCAATGATGAGCGAAGTAATAATTAATAGGTGTAACAAGAAAAGATGGTCTTCCGACAAGGTAAAGGTCGTGTACGCTCAAATTATGTTGATGCAGATAATACATTTAACAGTAATGCTATAAATATCACTGAACAGGACAGCTTAACGCAATATATATATATATATATATATATATATATATATATATATATATATATATATATATATATATATATAGAGATAGAGAGAGAGAGAGAGAGAGAGAGATAGAAAAATACAATATGAAGGCAACGCATAAAAGAGCCCATAAAAATGTGAAATTTAACAAAGTGCAGAAACTTGGCATGCACAAAGATGGTGTCTTCCAATAATCTGTTAAAAAATTAAATGAGCCGAAAATTATAGTGGCAGACGGCTCATACTTGTGAGAGGTTGATGACGATTTGTCTAGCAAATCAGTAAAAGTATCGAAAGAAGAAAACGCATTGGCGATACAGGCTCACACCAGTTGAACAATAGAGAAGTTACCGAAAAGAAGTCCAGGGAACTCAACAGAGAGGTTAATATCCACGAGGTGAAAAGTGCAAAAGTAGTTTCATTAACAATTAGAAGAGAAATATAAAGAAGAGAAAACATTTACGGGTATACAGCTACCTTTGTGGAAATCGAAGATCAGAATATTTCAAAATATCCTATCGTGCGCACCCTTAGAAAAACTGTATTTGTAAACAGATACATACAAATAACAGAACAATTAAAATGGCGAGTGGCACTCAATTCATTAACTAAAACTTGTTTGAGATTCAAAGTTATTCCTAATGGGTTAGATTTAAATTGACATTTAATTTAAATACTCATATATATTGGACATTTTCTACATTTACACATTTTGAACACATTTGCTTGTGATTTAGTTTATAAATGTATAGAGGATTTTACAGATTATATACTTACCTGAGAAAGTAGAAAAGTCATAGATAGACATGATAGAACTATTTAGAATTTAGGCATCTGTAAATCCCCAAAAGGCAAAATTAGTTTAACTCTAACCAATCATGGGGTAATTCTTTCTAAAATGAAATTAAAGAGAAATAAGATGTTTTGAAACTACTAACAAATCAGTTCAGTTATGACCAGAAGGATAAACCAAAGACAGAATGAACGGAAAGTATAATCCCATACCCATTCGTTTCGTGCTTACTGTTGGTATCGCTTACTGACACAATAGCCATAGTGTTAGTATCCTTAACGGACTCGGTGTATATATTATATAGAGTGAGTTAGCGTGGAAGTCACATTTTCAAAACTTTATATGATGTCAGCTTCACTTCTTCAGGTTTACACACTCGTCTAGGAGATTGTACCGTCCTATTATCCCACCTAATCATAGTTGCATATATATTAACTCTCCTCAACAAATAGTATTTACTTGTTATATATGGTATTGAATGATTTTATGCATAGCGCGAAATGTGATAATTGATATCGATCAAGGCCAGAGTGTATGAATTTACTGGAGCAACAGGTGTTCAGAAATAGTTGTAATTTTCAATTTCGGTTAACTATGGCATACAATGATATTCATCAAGTTGGTACCATGTACCGACTCGGCAACCATAGTGTTAGTTCCATGTACCTTTTCGGTACAATAATGTTGGTATCGGTTACTAACACAATAGCCATAGTGTTAGTATCCTTTACAGACTCGGTGTATATATTATATAGAGTGAGTTAGCGTGGAAGTCGCATTTTCGAGACTTTATATGATGTTAGCTTCACTACTTCAGGTTTACACATTCGTCTAGGAGATTGTACCGTCCTATTATCCCACATTCCTCACCCAAATATATAGTGGTTAAAGGGCGTAATACCGGCTCCTACTGATGAGTCGCCAGTAAGCACGAAACGAATGTGCATGAGATTATACTTTCCGTTCATGCTGTCTTTGGTTTATCCTTCTGGTCACAACTGAACTAATATGTTACTAGGTTCGCAACACCTAATACATACTTGCATATATATTAGCTCTCCGTAACAAACAGTATTTAACTGTTATGTATTGTATTGAATGATGTCATGCTTACCGCGAAATGTGATAACTGATATCGATCAAGGCCAGAGTGTATGGATTTACTGGAGTAACAGGTGTTCAGAAATAGTTGTAATTTTCAATTTCGGTGAACTATGGCATATAATGATATTCAAGTTGGTACCATGTACCGACTCGGCAACCATAGTGTTAGTACCATGTACCTTTTCGGTACAATAATGTTGGTATCGGTTACTAACACAATAGCCATAGTGTTAGTATCCTTTACAGACTCGGTGTATATATTATATAGAGTGAGTTAGCGTGGAAGTCGAATTTTCGAAACTTTATATGATGTTAGCTTCACTTCTTCAGGTTTACACACTCGTCTTGGAGATTGTACCGTCCTATTATCCCACATTCTTCACCCAAATATATAGTGGTTAAAGGGCGCAATACCGGCTCCTACCGATGAGTCGTCAGTAAGCACGAAACGAATGTGCATGAGATTATACTTTCTGTTTATGTTGTCTTTGGTTTATCCTACCGGTCACAAATGAACTAATATGTTACTAGGTTCACAACACCTAATCATACTTGTATATTTATTAGCTCTCCACAACAAACAATATTTACCTGTTATATATTGTATTGAATGATTTTATGCTTACCGCGAAATGTGATAACTGATATCGATCAAGGCCAGAGTGTATGGATTTACTGGAGCAACAGGTGTTCAGAAATAATTGTAATTTTCAATTTCGGTGAACTATAGCATACATTGATATTCATCATGTTGGTACCATGTACCGACTCGGCAACCATAGTGTTAGTTCCATGTACCTTTTCGGTACTATAATGTTGGTATCGGTTACTGACACAATAGCCATAGTGTTAGTATCCTTTACAGACTCTCTCTCTCTCTCTCTCTCTCTCATATATATATATATATATATATATATATATATATATATATATATATATATATATATATATTATAGAGTGAGTTAGCGTGGAAGTCGCATTATCGAGACTTTATATGATATCAGCTTCGCTTCTTCAGGTTTACACACTCGTCTAGAAGATTGTACCGTCTTATTATCCAACATTCCTCACCCAAATATATAATGTATAAAGAGCGTAATACCGACTCCTACTGATGAGTCGCCAGTAAGCACGAAACGAATGTTTATGATATTATACTTTCCGTTCATGCTGTCTTTGGTTTATCCTTCTGGTCACAACTGAACTAATTTGTTACTAGGTTCACAACACCTAATACATACTTGCATATATATTAGCTCTCCGCCACAAACAGTATCTAACTGCTTAACTGTTGTATGAACGCATTTGTTCAGATTGGTTATTTCATCAAGAAATGAGATAATTAGTGTCTGCTCGCATGTAGATGCGTGCAGTTTCCAATTCCTACTGAATGCTTTATAATCCAAATTAATCCCCTTTTATAATCAAAATTTACTATAAGAAGTACAGGAAACTCCAATGAAGTTATGTTCTGGAATAAATAGTTTTTTAAACTATGTTTTATACACGTGGTTTCGAATAAAGTTATGCTACTATGCACACGTTGATTTCAATTTAAATTACTAATAGAAGAAATAACTTAACTAAAAATTATACAGCAGAATTTTTTAAACAAAAACCATGGAGCGAGTAGAAAATGATGATTGATGAGTGTAATAGTAAATTAATGTAGTCAAACAGAATGAAAACACGCATTCTAACATTATGCTGATGCTGAGAATACTCTTAATGTTGACGGTATAAAGAACGATGAATGGAGACATATAATCGGGGTAGACAGACAGGAAGAGATATAGTATACAACAAATCGGCAACGCCTGCTAGAACTAGTCATAAGCAATAAGTTAAAAAGAATAAAAAGTAGCGTCCCAGAAACGCGAATCACAATGATTTTTTCAAACAATCTGCTAAGAAATTAAATGTGTCTTAAAGCTATAGTGAGGGTCTGTTGTAAAATTGTTTGGCATATCAGAAATACCCCCCAAACAAGAACTTGATATAGACACCTTACCCATTAAGTACTAACATATGTCAGTATAAACTAAGAATTGTATAGTGTAGAAAAGGCAATTCATCCAGTACACCGGTTTCGTACTTATTGGGGAACTCATCACGTACTGGTCAGGTTTTGCCGCTGACAGGACTCGAACCTGGGCACGTCTGCTTCGGAATATGTGACTCTAACCAATGTGCGACGGGATGGCTCGGTGGTTAGAGCATCAGATTCCGAAACAGACGTGGCCAGGTTCGAGTCCTGTCCGCGGCAAATTCTGGCCAGTACATGAAGAGAATGGTTGTTTGATGATGGCTCATTTTTACTGAATAGTTATTTGCACACAAAGGATTATAGAAATAACAAAACTGGTACACGGAGAACTGGTAAAAGAAGTACATATACCAAAGGAAGTATATGTAAAAGTAGTCTGTTTAAATCAAATGATAAAATCGCATTAATTCACAGGTTCAAGGCCATCTTGCAGTCCACATTGTTGATCAAATGTTTCTCAATAAAGACAAAATTCAAAATTTTCGTACATTAACCACCATCTGCAATAGAATTCATTGAAGTATGAATCTTTTGAACGACAGAATTAGATATTTACCGGGTCTCATTAAAAAATTACATGGTGTACAGAACGTTATACGCCCCCGGGCATCTGTTCTTTAATAGAATTACATCAAATTTTAAACTGATGCTTTTAAGCGGCATTTCAATGAAAAATATTCGTAGATATGTGTGGGCCTTAAAAGAACGCTTTTCCACTCGTTCTCTGCAGGGAAAGATGAACTAGATTAATGGCTTTTCATCTATGGAATAATAAGCTATTTGAAACAGGTGGACAACGTTCTATTCGAGATATGAGTTATCGGGCCCGATGTTTTCTATGAGGAAACAAAAAGAGCATGAAATGATAAGGAATCTTGATTGCTAATTTAAATATCACAAATAAAAACAAACCTCGCTAGTAAGGAAGTCTAAGTCGTCATGAGCAATGTCCTTTTGAAAGTGAACAAATGCATCAACTGCGGCAAACAGAACCGGGCTGCTAGCTCTGAGATATCGATGAAGATTAGCACGAACTGCCAAGGCAGCAAAAATATTGTTGTTCACCATTGCGGAGCGTAAGTCTGTCAGCACACCTGGCGAATGATGCTGGGCCTGCTCGTAGAGAAAACGAGTTATCACGTAATCCAACACAGCGTCTCCTAGAAACTCTAGGCGCTGATAGCATTCACTGGCACCGCCTAGTGCAGACATTTGTTGCTGCATTTGTATGTTGCTGTAATCACGACTAAAATTAGCACAGTCAGAGCTTGAGCACTGATGCAGACCTCCATTTGAAGATGCGGCCGTTTGCTGACTCAACGGAGGCACAATAACGGAGATTCCAGAATTCGACGAGGAAGAATCACCCAGCTGATGAAACGATGGATGCGTGAATGCCTTAATGCAATTGAGAAAAAATATTGCAGGACATTAACGGAAAGTTTCAGCAAGATTTGCATGGAACGATGCACCAAATATTGGCTTTCCTCTTGATTATACACCTAAGTAAAAAAAATTATTTTTAATAATGGTAAATTTTCGAGGGTTATTAAAAAATCATTTAAAACGAGGCCAAATTCTCTGCAGTGCAGACAGATAACTAAATGTGAGATTGGAAAACGAGCGAGAATAAATACAGACTTAAGATTGACTGCCACCAAAATTTTAGTGAACATCACCTGCCCGGAGCATCTGAATACTAGGCATCAGCGAACACCTTCACAAAGTGCAGGCTAGGGGCTGCTTGTGGGTAAGCAGTTGCCCACAAATAAAAATTTATCTCGTTGTTATGATCAGTGATTCAACAATTTATCACATTGATGTGAAACTGTTTACGATGAAGAAAAAGATGATGGCGATCGTGCAAGACTCATGGCATGTAACAATAACTCTATCTTAATTACACAACAACCATAGTGTTGGTATCATATACCGACTCGGAAACCATAGTGTTCGTATCTGGTAATGACTCGGCAACCATAGTGCTGGTATCAGGTACTGACACAGCTATATTGTTGGTATCAGGTACTGAAACAACAACCAGTGTTGGTATCATGTACCGAATCGGCAACCAGTGCTGGTATCAGATACCGACTCGGTAAAAATAGTGTTGGTATTAGGTACCTACTCGGCAACCATAGTTGGTATCAGGTACGGACTCGGCAACCATAGTGTTGATATCAGGTATCGACTCGACAACCATGGTGTTGGTATCATGTACCGGCTCGGCAACCATAGTGCTGGTATCAGGTATTGACACAACAACTATAGTGTTGGTATCACATACTGAAACAACAAGCATAGTGTTCGTAGCATGTTCCGACTCGACAACCATAGTGTTGGTATCAGATACCGACTCGGCATCCATAGTGTTGGTATTAGGTACCTACTCGGCAACCATAGTTGGTATCAGGTACGGACTCGACAACCAGTGTTGATATCAGGTATCGACTCGACAACCATGGTGTTGGTATCATGTACCGGCTCGGCAACCATAGTGTTGGTATCAGGTATTGACACAACAACTATAGTGTTGGTATCACATACTGAAACAACAAGCATAGTGTTCGTAGCATGTTCCGACTCGACAACCATAGTGTTGGTATCAGATACCGACTCGGCATCCATAGTGTTGGTATTAGGTACCTACTCGGCAACCATAGTTGGTATCAGGTACGGACTCGACAACCAGTGTTGATATCAGGTATCGACTCGGCAACTATAGTGTTGGTATCATGTACCGGCTCGGCAACCATAGCGCTGGTATCAGGTATTGACACAAAAATTATAGTGTTGGTATCATGTACTGAAACAACAACCATAGTGATGGTATCATATGCCGACTCGGCAACTATAGTGTTCGTATCTGGTACTGACTCGGCAACCATAGTGCTGGTATCAGGTACTGACACAGCTATAGTGTTGGTATCAGGTACTGAAACGAAAACCATAGTGTTGGTATCATGTACCGACTCGGCAACCATAGTGTTGGTATCAGGTACTGACAACAACCAGTGTTGGTATCAGGTACTGACACAACAACCATAGTGTTGGTATCATGTACCGACTCGGCAACCATAGTGTTGGTATTATGTACCTACTCGGCAACCATAGTGTTGGTATCAAATACCGACTCGGTACCCATAGTGTTGGTATTAGGAACCTACTCGGCAACCATAGTTAGTATCAGGTACACACTCGGCAACCATAGTGTTGGTATCATGTACCGACTCTGCAACCATAGTGTTGGTATCAGGTAATGACACAACAACCATAGTGTTAGTATCTGGTACTGACTCGGCAACCATAGTGTTGGTATCATGTACCGACTCAGCAACCATAGTGTTGGTATCAGGTACTGACACAACAACCATAGTGTTGGTGTCATGTACCGACTCAGCAACCATTGTGTTGGTATCAAATACCGACGCGGTAACCATAGTGTTGGTATCAAATACCGACTCGGTAACCATAGTGTTGGTATTAGGTACCTACTCGGCAACCATAGTTGGTATCAGGTACGGACTCGGCAACCATAGTGTTGATATCAGGTATCGACTCGGCAACCATAGTGTTGGTATCAGGTACTGACAAAACAACCATAGTGTTGGTATCATGTACCGACTCAGCAAACATAGTGTTGGTATCATATACCGACTCGGCAACCATAGTGTTGGTATCATGTACCGACTCGGTAACCATAGTGTTGATATTAGGTACCTACTCGGCAACCATAGTTGGTATCAGGTACGGACTCGGCAACCATAGTGTTGATATCAGGTATCGCCTCGGCAACCATAGAGTTGTTATCATGTACCGACTCTGCAACCATAGTGTTGGTATCAGGTAATGACACAACAACCATAGTGTTAGTATCTGGTACTGACTCGGCAAAAATAGTGTTGGTATTAGGTACCTACTCGGCAAACCTAGTTGGTATCAGGTACGGACTCGGCAACCATAGTGTTGATATCAGGTATCGACTCTGCAACCATAGTGTTTTTATCATGTACCGACTCTGCAACCATAGTGTTGGTATCAGGTTCTGACACAGCAACCATAGTGAGTTATCATGTATCGACTCTTCAACCATAGTGTTGGTATCAGGTACTGATACAACAACCTTAGTGTTGGTAACCTTTACAATCTCAGTATATATATTATATATTGTGAGTTGTCTATGAAGTCGCATTGTCGAAGACTTTATATGAAGTAAGCTTTACTACTACAGGTTTGCACACTCGCCTAGGAGATTGTACTGTCCTATTTCCATACATTCCTCATTGAAATATATAGTGGGTAAGAGATATAACACTAGCTCCTACTGTAAGCATGAAACGAATGTGCACATGAGGTTTTATTTTCCGTTCATACTGACTTTGGTTTATCCTTCTGGTCATATTTTATCTAATTTGTTACTAGGTGTGGAACACTTAATAAAAAGTTATCCCATTTTGCTATTTCCAGTAGGAGACGCCCATGCAGCCGACTTACTTCACCACATGGTAAAACAGAGAAAATAAGCACTCGCACATTTGTTACTTGTTGAGAGCAGGGCAACTATGGAGCATCTTTTAGTTTAAGAAAAATAACTCATTTAGGAGATCGAAATTGCAGAATTCAATTTATAAAAAAGTTGGTGATTTAAATAGATACCATCTAATATTTCAATAGCAATTTTGGCAAGGAAATAATGCACACGCGTTCACGTATTAAGTATGGTGTAACTAGTAAGACTCTGTCATGCTAATTTGAAATTTTAAAACCCGGTTTTGTGTATGTCATGCTACAATGGCGTTTCAATCAAATATTTGTACGTGAAATAAGCAATAAATCTAATATTTATAAACTACTTAGTATAGAAAAGCTAACGCCAATCACACATAAAAGCGCGCCGTAAAGTTGCATCTCCATTATCAGAAAAAACCTTATACGGAATGAATGGATAAAAAACGTGGTGCTTAATGCCAGATTTCTGGTTTGATTTTAAATATAATTATCACCATCCTGCAACTAACAACTACTTAAATAAAATTAGCCAAAAGCCATAAAAAAAGAAAAACTTTAAAGTTAGCTAAAAAAATTTTCTTAGAATTTAAATTTTCACAAGGAATATCATATTAGTTACAGTAAATTGAAAAAGTACTGTTGTTATTAACTAACAAGAAAAATAAAACACAGCGGAGTTTGAATCAACCAGCGTAGTTATCAATAGCGAAATTTCACCTAGAAAATTTAAATAATACTCTGCTTTCTAGTGACAAATTCTTTACATGCTTAGAAGAAATGATATGCGACAGTTAATTTCACAATAACCTGGTCCTCGTTGTCCACAAAGACTGCGTAATTCTAGTTAATGTTCTACTGTTGTTAATATAAAGAGAATCTGTTTTAGATGAGATTACACACAAATCTGTGCATAAATAAAAGTCTGATGCTTCGAAAGAGAGATCTGGAAGAATTTGGGCCCGTTTGAGCGAAAAAATTACGCTTTTGAACTGGACCCATAACTCGAAACAGAGGATTAAAATGCGCATAACAACGCAAATTATACTGTGTCAGGAAGTTGGCTGCGTAGCCAATCTACTTTTTTCTGGCATCCATTTGAGCTATTGCATGTGCGCAAGTTCTACGTCGCTAAGCGTATGGCGAAATCGACATGATTAGACCAATTTTTCTCTTTTAATGTAGCGACTAAGTGTGTTTATTTTAGGCAGGCACATGCAAATTAAGAAGCCAAATTGCGAACTCGGAATAGTTTTTGGTTAGAAGTCTTGACATATAATACTACTACTATTATTATCAAAACCACCACCACCAACACCACAACCACCACCACTAATATTATCACTACTATTACTAGTAATAATAATAATAATACAACAAAAACCACTGCGACTACTACTACTATTAATAATAATACTACGAATAATATTAATACTGATACTACCACTAACAAAACCAACGCCGCAGACATTACCAAACAGAATTACATCAGAATTTAAAACTTGTGTTAGCAGTCATTCGACGGCAGAAAATGACCATTAGGTCCTATATTCTTAATGTGGTTCTAAATAAATAGACGTTGCGAAACCATTTTCTGACAAATGCATATTAGAAATTGTAATACTTTTTCTATTACAAAGTTGTTAAATATTCCTCAGATTTAAACATAATTTGTGCGAATAGTAATAAGCCTAGTTAAAATAGGTTCTCCACGCATATTATAAGTCCCGGGTTTATTTTGCAATCTATCGTAGCGTATCTTAAAAGAAATACTGGTCTCCATCATGGTGGTGGTGAAGAATCCCAGCATAGAAAAGGCTACTGGAAGCACGTCAACTAGACCAATAAATTGTGAATCACTTTAATGGATCAAAAAAATTCTATAATGCCCATTAAAACAAGGCGTTTTGGGCAACAATTAAACGCAAATCCAATGATGGATAGCGACAACTGAAACTCACCTGAATCAGAAGACTAACATCTTTAAAGCTATACCGCAACATCGCCTCTAATTCATCTAAACAGCACGCTTTGCGCGCTTTTTGAGCCAGAACCTCAGCATCTGGCCATTTCTTTAAATTTTCTGGCACTATCGACAGACGCGAACAAGTTGGCGGCAACCACGGTGCACCTTTCTGGCGCTGAGGACTACCTGTAAAAGAGAAATACCAAACACTCATAATTTAAAGATTCGGATAGATAGCTAAATAGATTCACAAACCGGTACACTTAAGTTTAATAGTTGATACTCGAAAGTTTACTGTGAACAGTGCACGCGGAGAAGTTTTCAAACTTGAGGCGACCAGTCATAACTCATCAATCAAAGGCATACACGCCGTGCACCTAGAAATGGGGATAATTCAACTTAATGGTAATCCAAGCCTTATGCTAGTACATTAGCAGAAGAGAAAACGTTGGTTGTGGTGATAAAACAAGTTATGGAAAGAACGGAAAAGCAGTGAATCTTCTTCTAGATACATCCATATACACTGAATGAATGACACTTTACATAGAAGAAGCTCATTTTAAAAGATTAACATTATAAAGCCATATGAAAAACCAGTACATATTTTCGTTGTACTAAGAGAAGCAAACATAATTATAATTGTCTTCTCGAACAAAATCGTTTGTCAAGTGAAGTTAACTATTGTAGAAATGATTGAAATGATTCTACCATTATAAGTAGGGTCCTATTTCGGATGAGATAGCGGGTAGGATGTTGACGAAAATGTTAAGCACGCATGGTAGAATAAAATTAGCTACGATGGGAACAGATAAGCTTTGCGAAATGTTAGTGTGACTTAGGTCCAAATCTTAGATTAAGATAAATTAATTAAATAAGGTGTGCGAAGCATTCAGTAAGGAAAAACATCAGCGGTCACTCAAGGTCTAAGGAAAACAAAGTTCAAAAACAGTATTCACAGAAAATTAGGACAAAGATTACGGCTCAACGGCACATAGGCATGTTTTAGGAATTATTCTTCCTAGTTAACCAAAAGAAAATCAAATTTCACCCAAAAATGAGAGGTAGGCTCTAGATTGTTGTATAAATCTCGTTTTTCGGTCAGTATGGCAAGATAATATTATTAAAAATAACAATGTCATTACTACTACTACTACTACTACTACTACTACTACTACTACTACAACAACAACAACTACTATTACTACTACTACTGCTCCTGCTGCTGCTGCTGCTGCTGCTGCTGCTGGTACGAATACTACTACTACTACTACTACTACTACTATTATTATTATTATTATTACAATTAGTATTATTATTAATCATTAAGAAAAATAATAATAAAAATAAACAAATAATAATAATAACAATAATAATAATAATCGCAATAATAATAATAATCATAATCATAATAATAAGAAGAATAAAAAGGAGGAGATAACGTATGTATTCCATTTGGTGCTAATCATAGTGTCGGCTAACCTACATCCTAGGGACGGGGACGGACAAAACAAGCTCGTCAACTGTACTGCGGAATTCTCTCCACTTTGCGCAAAGCGAACTTCAGCTATTAATTATTGTCGGAGGATGCCTATTTTATTAGACTGTATAGATCCGCAATCTTACGGAGCGTTCGGTTAGGGAAATCTCAATCTCCGTGTATATTATATTATTGTATAGTTTGAGACTAAATAATGATAAGCCAAGTTTTAAAAAGAATAACAAAAATTGAAGACGGTCAACGGGCGTCAAAAATGACAATGCCACTGAGTCTCTCTGAACTTGCCTGGTTTGGGCATACAGTCAAGGCCAATCCAGCGCATAAACGCCAGTGCGGAGCGCTCGCCTCGAGTAGTCAAATAGCAGCCAATAAGCGCTTCGACGCAGTCGGCCACTGATTTATCCGTAATCCGTTGCTGTATTTGTTCTTGACAGTGATGATCTGATCTAAAATAAAGAAAAAAAATAATAAACGTTAATAATTTGAAAAATTATCAGCTCCAGTGTAGACTCTGGCTAACAAATATTGATGTCCGTCCGTAAAATGTGTGCATAAATAAGAAGCATCGTTAGAGTACACATCCAAGGTTTTAGTGCAGATTATTTTTTATCATTAAAATCAACATAATATTTCCAGAATAATTGAGCAGTGCGATCGTCACATTTAGAGTATCCACGGTTTTCTTTCGTGGGTAGTAGATTTGCACTATCAGTTTCGCAAAGATCCGATTGATCCTCATTTTCAAGTTTGCATCGAGTACGTCTTCGCGGCGGCTGGGTGCTGATTTGTCCCTTTCCTCCGAAGGCTTCAAAATCGTTCATATAACCGCCGGAAATGAGGCACAATCTGATCTTCGTTGACTGACATAGTTTCGAAACGGTATTTCCCGTCCCACCATCACGCCTCTAGTCACACACAGTACAATGCTCACCGCCACATTTGCTTAAATCTGATATTGAGAGCATTGTACTGTATGTGCGATTAGAGGCCTGAGGATGGAACGGGAAATACCGTTTCGAAACTATGTCAGTCAACGAAGATCAGATGTGCCTCATTTCCAGTGGTTGTATGAACGATTTTGAGCCCTTCGGTGAAGAGACGAATCAGCACCCCAACCACCACGAAGACGAGGTCAGTGCGTGCATGGAAAAGTGGATTAATGGGATCATTGCAAAACTGATAGTGCAAATCTACCACCCACGAAATAAAACAGTGAATACTCTAATCCAACCTAATAATTACAAAAAAGCCATGAGCCATATGATCCAATAAGCTGAACTTTGCAAATGTGTTTATCGCCGCGAGAATTTTATTCTCTCACGAAGAAGTTACCAACGCTGATCATTTTCCTCCCTACGTCCACAAGAGATCTTACATGTTAGAAGATCCAGAAATGCCGGTCAATGACTAAACCGGTTCTTCCATAGAAGAACAATAGCGCCGCGTTTAATACAAGTTTATTATAAAGGTACGGATAAATTTGACCATCGCCTTTTGGTTATTGGGCCTGAAACTTTTACAGCATCCGACACTAATTACATTATAACTAAGCAATATGAGATGAAATTAAGGTGCAATCTAATTAACCATTCATAGCATATTCAAGTGCAAATAAATTAAACAAAGAGAGAGATGGAGGGCATATTTGCTTAGTTGGCTTACATTTTACCATAATACACTTTCGTTCAGAAGAAGGAACTATTTGCCCTTAACTAATTAATCAAATGGGCTCCACGTGCGGTTTTGACTATTAGCTATAAATAGGTTGTAACCTTAATACGCATACGTACACCAGACTACCCATCATGCTCACGCTGGTACAGGTCTTAATTTCCAGACCGAAGCATATAAACTTATATATAGATGCATGATGCACAATCAAGAATAATTACACACATAAGTTCCAATACCTCATGTTCCCATTTTAATTAAAAAATTCTCCTATATGTACACAGAAACACAGGCCTTTATTTTAGAAGTTTGCACATATAATAAAACTAGGATCATATAGATTTCATTGATGTAGTAAAGGTGCTTCAATGAGACTATCGAGGGGATTATGTCTAGTTAACATAAAGCTAATAGCTAATTCTGTAACGTAGCACAAACATTTTCTCCTTCTCGTCGTAACTGAAATACAAGCAATCATTATGTGATTTTTAAGGTGTTTATTGCTATAAAATTTATTGAAGGAATAATTACAAATTTTATACAAGCATGTCTTTTATTTCTTGTTGTTAAAACAATTCATGATGGAAACTTCATACTATTGCCAAAATTTAAAAAAAACACAATAACATTTTGGCACACAACTATACAACTGTCAAAAACCTAATTCAGAAAGCAAATAAATCAAATGACAAATAAGCAATTCAACATTGCAATAATCATACACAGAATTACACTAGAATTAAATATACATGCTTCAAAACCCCATAGCCATTGTACTCTTCGATTCTTTTTCATGTTAAGACAAACACACAGTTAATACACGAATAGAATAAGCACAAACAAGTTGTTTCTAAACTAATCATACCAGCAACGGCAACACAAATCTTACAGACAAGGTTAGATACTGCTTGTTGAGGATAACTTATATACATATGCAGTTGTGTATTAGGTGTTGCGCACCTAGTAACAAATTAGTCTAAATATTACCAGAAGGATAAACCAAAGTCAACATGGACGGAAAGTATAATCTCGTGACCATTCATTTCGTGCTTACTGGCGACTCATCAGTAGGAGTTGATATTACGCCTTTTACACACTATATATTTGTGTGAGGAATGTGGGAAAATAGGACGGTACAATCGCCTATACGAATGGGTAAACCTGCGGTAGTGAATCTTAATTCACATATAGTTTCGACAATGCCACTTCAAAGCCAACTCACTGTATGTAATAAATATACCCAGTCTGTAAAGGGGACCATTAATATGGTTATTGTGTCAGTACCCGATACAACCATTATGGTACCGAAAATGTTCACGGTATTAACACTATGGTTGCGGAGTCTGTACATAGTACCAATACCATGGATTTCAATGTACGCAAAAGTTTGCCAAAACAGAATTACCACTATTTCTGAACACATGTTACTCAAGCAAATCCATACACTCTAGTCTTGATCGATAAAATCATGACATCATTTAATTAAATATACAACAGTTATGTACCGTTTATTTTATCCATTTGACTAGTATCCACAATAAAACTTCATTAAAAATATTAAGTTTAAATATTATTGGTTGCGAGAAGCAGGTGCACACGCATTCACTTGTTCAGCATTGCGTATCAAGTGGTAAGTTAGTTCACAAAGTATAGGAAGGACATGACAAATTTAACTTGACCAAAGACACATGTGCATTTCGTGCATACTTGAGACACATGAGAATGAGCCAAAACTACGCCATAAAACAACTATATATTTGGTCAAGAAATGTGGATCGTTTAGACGAATAGGAGATTGCACCACCAAACTGACTCGCACCTCTTGATTCGTAGTTCCGGCTCCTATTGATGAGTCACCAGTAATTAGGAATCGTATGTGCACATAAGATGACACTCATGGTCCGTGATGACACCTTCATATACATTTGGTCTAAATTTAATTAGCTTGCAATTACCTGATCTGCGTTTTGACTAACGCAGATCAGGTAATTTCAATTAATCCAGTTTCGCAAAAACAATTTCCATTCAATTAACTTGCAACTAGTTTCGCTAAACCTAATACATAGACACATACATGATAGTTCTCTGCAACCAAAAAACACACACATATATATATATATATATATATATATATATATATATATATATATATATTAACGATTTTTATGGATTTCGTTAAAAAAAAATATAATAAATTCTTTAAATCGTCCAGATAACGATGTTCATGTTGACGAAGACATGAACTAAATAACTATCGAATCAAACCATTTATTGAAACACATCAGAGAAAACAGGCCTCGAAAATCATAACTTACAAAGACGAAATAGTAGTTTTAGGGTCCCAGTTATCAATGCATATGTCATCAGCATTCCAGACGGTGACATTTGTGTCGTCGCCTCCAATATGATTTTCGTCCTGATTTACTGACTGAGTAGTACTATACTCATCTTTGTCTACCATTTGTTGAGCTCCATTAGATTTACCCCAGACACCAGCATTTTGATGAACTGCTGAGGCCTCTTTTAAAGGGTTTGCTCGATCATTTAGCTGCGCCGCTTGCTCCAATTTGACAGCGTAACCAGGCGGAATCCAATTATCGTGAGGCTCAAATTTCACGCCAATCATGCGATCAGCGAGATTTTTTGCTCTACCCAACTGGTAGAGATTTGCATTACATACCTATTTCGAAGTGATTTAGTCAAAGAAACAAATATAAAGATCGGTATGCGAATGTAAATTAGGACACCTCAATTAGAATAAAATCTAAAAATAGATTGGAAGGACAGAACAAATGTTTTCTATGAGATGCCAGGTATTCAGGTGAGTTTAAGATACAAGGACAATTAAATTTGCCGAGGAATAGAGGAGTGCGTATAGAGTTTCATAACAAGATTTGTTCTGAATTTAATGAGGATATATTATTGCATAGCTCGCACATCCCTTCTTCCTTATATACAAGGGTGCCGGCAAAGAAACCTAAAATGTAAAAAATGTGTACCAGGATAAAAGCAAGACAACATATATAAACAAGAATGTATTAGGTGTTGCGGACCTAGTAACAAATTAGTTCCGCTGTGACAAGAAGGATAAACCAAAGGCAGCATGAACGGAAAGTATAATCTCATGCACATTCGTTTCGTGCTTACTGGCGACTCATCAGTAGGAGTCGGTATTACGCCCTTCACCCACTATATATTTTGGTCAAGAATGTGGGATAATAGGACGGTACAATCTCCTAGGTCAGGAATGTGTTATAATACTACGGTACAATCTTTATATGATGTAAGCTTCACTACTATAGGTTTACACCTTCGTCTAGGAGATTTTACCGTCCTTTTATCCCATATACCTCACCCAAACTAACTAGTGGTTAAAGGGCGTAATACCGGCTCCTACTGATGAGTCGCCAGTAAGCACGAAACGAATGTGCATGAGATTATACTTTCCGCTCATGTTGCCTTTGGTTTATCCTTCTGGTCACAACTGAACTAATTTGTTACTAGGCCCGCAACACCTAATACATACTTGCATATATATTAGTTCTCCGCAACAAACAGTATTTAACATATATAAACGTTGACGAAGATCAATGCTTGCTTTGGATTGGCCTGTGCCGAAAACGTGAAATTAAATCACATCGCTCTAACTGACTCAGTTAGTCGTTGGTTTCACAAAGATGTTTGTACATCTTGAAAATGTGTTAATTCGCTGCGGCGTAGCCCATTGCACAGAAATAGCAGGCCCCAGTTTCAAGTCACAAAGGCTATGCTCAACTTCTTTTGTGGCTCTAAACATCCATCATAATTGGTCTGTTAATCCGGCGATCAAGTGACTTTGACCTACAAAAAACCTAGGATATGTATTGTTTCGCAAATTTTCTCTGATGACGACAAATAAGGTTCGGCATTTTCAATGACTTACTGGCATAGAGGAGGATCAATAGTATGTAAATACAAGAACAGAATACAACAATTCATATGTTCTCTGGCTACAATTAACCTTGGTAGCTCACAGTAGATACAGGTGTTTATCACAATTAGAAAAGCCACGAAGAAGAAGCTTTTAAAGCCAAATAAGATACAAGATATATTCGGGAGGGATAATCACACTTAGTTCATTGTTCAGCGTTCATGACTAATCGTCAGAAAAACTTTCTACATCGATTACTTTGGAACGATATTATGCGAAAAGAATAATAAAAATGTCTGTCACATCTGGGTGTTTACTCGTTTTAATATAGAAATCGAAATTATTTAGCTACTTCTAAAACAACACCTTTTCTACTTCAAGGATTTGGACATACAAAGTGTATCTTTGTTTATCTACTTCCGGTTCACTATCAAACGACGACTCAGGAGGAATGCCAGAAAATGGTCACTTACCACGCGACTGCGCAGATAACTTAGTTTTCCTTCGTGAGCATTAGGATGTTGCAAGAACTGATCGATAGTGACTACCAGCTTTAGAAAACTGTCACCAATCGTCTCCATGCGCTCCAAGTGCAGAAAATCATTGCTACAGGACATCGTGAGCGCTTGAAGGATGTGTGCTGGTCCTGGACGAAATGCGCGTGCAACACGTCGATCCACCATTCTTGCCGCCTACAAATTTCACAGAGTAAGATTGGTTGAAAATGCATTGAAAAACAAAAGCTACACGATAATGCAGGTTGTCGGAAACACATCAAACAGTACAAAAAACCATATGAGCTTTGACTTTTACAAAGTAGTCAACTAATTAACTAGTGCAAACAAATCCTTGAACTTCGCACTAGACAGGAAGACTAACGCAAGTACCAAAAAACTGTGCAATAAGAAACTTACTTGTCTGGCATCGCTTTCCAAATCACCGATGACAAGGGCGGACGACACGGCCAGCTCTGATTTGTTTGGCTCATCCCTGATTGAAGGCAATGTAGTATTAGGCCCATTTTTAATAGTTCGGGAATCGTAGGTATCAATTGTGTTAACGCTACAAACATCAGCACCAACATCGACGACACTAACACTCACATCGTTACGAGCATCTTCGAGGTCATCTTGATAATCCAAGAATTCATCAAATCCGTCATCATCTGATGGAAAGAACTCCACGTTTCCATCAAAGCTGTCTTCACTTTCCGTGTCACCCTCAGATTCTGCGTAATCTTGGTCGACATTGGCGTAGTTTGTAATAGGCCTTTCGACAAGTAAAAGGTATATGAAAGGGTATAAATCATAAAACAAAGATAAGAAAAGCAGACTAGATCAAATAGGTGCTAATAATTAGCGACAACCATGATTATAAACATTTTTGAGCCGGTGATGATAATTGCACTATAATTTAGGCTGGGAAATGCTAGATAAGCGCAACTTGCATAATCCTATTATTTAAGTTATTCTAGAAATGTAAGAAAATTATATTACACAATTAGTTTTGTTTAAAAATTCTTTTCAATGAAAACGAACATATGCGTATATATGATCACGATCATCATCATCATCATCATCATCATCATCATCATCATCATCATCATCATCATCATCATCGTCATCATCATCATTATCACCATCATCATCATCATCATCAAATATAATTCTAGTATCTGGTACTAGATTTATAAACATTTTCTCGGCGAATATACATAATTGATGACCTTGAGTTGAATCATTTAATACATTAACATAAAAGCGACAAAATAACCGTATTTCATACGTTTTGAATACTGCTCACATCTTCTATTCCCGTATGACTACCATCCACAATCATGTTGTAAAACGGCATCACAAGATATAACAGTGCGCAGCCTCGAGACACTTCACACATAAAACGGTACATGATTCCATCCTCGCCTGCTGCCCAATTCAAACTAAATTAAATTATGGCTATAGTCTGATTGTGTGCAATAAACTTACCAATGTATAAAACCATATAATTAGACGCCTAAACCAAATTACTGAAAGCCGCATTGTTAGGAGACACTGGGAAATTGGCCATTTAACGAATGCATCAACCACCAAGGTTTGTATGCCAATGTTCCCACCCTTTTTCTATTCAGATTTGGCCTGGATTTTAAAAGATACTTGGAGTTTTGTCTATGCAATACCAAGAGAAAACAAGAAAATAAGGCATATCAACATAATCCTCGTCTGTACTAAAGACAAATGAACTTTCAAGTGGTCCAATGATCGAGATAAAGATGATTCACCAAATAATCAGAGGGCCTTTCGTTCCTCCACATCGGCAATGCAAAATTAAGTATAAACCATTATTTACGTATTTTGTCATTAACTACACGTTTGAGGCACAAGTGACCACATAATAAATTGATGTACGATGTGACCTTTGAAACACAGGTTCTCACTCTTGACTATTGCCAATGCGTTTGACGCCAGCGTAACAGACGTTGGACAACCACTAGTAGCCTAAGTAAACCGGATTTTTAACAGTACACACAAAAATTATATTTTCGTAATAAATAAATTCACTCATAAGAAATTAGGTGATAGAATTTTGCCGCACAATGAGAGAATGACTGCAATAGGCACCGCAGAAACAAAAGTAGATCAAACTGTGGAAAAAGCGCAAAAGTGTGAGAAAATCAAAAGATTTATTTAAAAACTTACAATAGTTGATCTGCATCATCGGAATAATTGTCGTCTGGAAAAAAGAATGAGGACAATTAAAAATATTTTATTTAAAAATTGGGCTACGAAAAGGTAAAAATATCGCCTTTAAGAAAGTAATGCTTTCGAAGAAGCCCAGGAACCCTTGCAGTTCATCAACAAATGTATAAATATGTAACTGTATAAATATATACAGTTTAAATCAAAAGATCGGAAACTAAAAGAACAAGCTTTCAGTTTTAAAGACTTTTTTGAATTATTCTCTGTAATCATGTAATTTTTTACATTGAAAAATCTGTATAATTTATTCTTTATAAATTTGTATTAGCATTTTCATTATATGGTAAGATAAACATTGAAATAGATTCTTTGATTCACCTACATCAATAATCACATTTGGTAGTAATCATGACACCATCCAGCATAAGATATACATATATAATCTATATATTCCCCGTTGCGATGATCTAATATATATACCATTGCGCATTAGGTGTCGCGTACTTAGTAAAAATTTAGTTCAAATAGAACCAGAAGAATATACAGAGACCAGAACGAACGAAAGAACTAATATCCTGTAAACATATGTTTCATGTTACTGGAGACGGTACTACACCTTAAAACAACTATATAGTTCGGTCAAGAAATTAGGGATATGTGTACGGCACAAACACCTATATGAATGTGAATTACCACAGTCAGACGCAATAATATTTCAAAGCCAACTCATAACATAAACCGAGATTGTACAGGGTACCAACACAATGGTTTTCAAAATACCCAGCCTGCACATAAACATTATGCTACTGTCACTTGTAAACTAGGCTAATAGAGTTGAGAGCGGTATATCCAATTCCACTTTCCTTATATATGCATTGCAGTTCGATCCTCGCCAGTGCGACGAGCGTCGTGCCCGGATGATGCCCATGGAAGATCGAAATGTATCAATACGTGTGACTGACTTTGATTTTGCTATTATGTGTGCCTTATTAACCACAATTGTTTTGGTGTTTATATCAAGCTCGAAAACTTGATATGCAGAATTTAAACGAATGTGTGTTGATGGTGATCCGATGATCGGGCATATCTGGAAACAAGAAAGTTTCTGTTGATGGGTAAGACTCGTGAGAAGTCGAGTAAACAACCATGTTCGAGCAACTATTTGGTGCCTATACTGAAAGTATGTTGTCTTATTTCAGAGCTTCGTACATATATAGCAGTTTTTCGAACTTTGTTTTGTGTATAACCAAGAAATTCGTTAAATAGTCCTTTTATATTAATTTCAGCGGCAAATTGTATTGGGGTCTGTTTATCAATTGCTTTTTTAAACATCCAATATATACATTTGTAGACTATGAAGGATTTGGAGAGAACTATAAATTGATACTTGGCATCCAATATCTTGATTTTCTGTGTGCTGAATGTGATGCTAACTTTTGCATTACCGAAATTTGTCTTAATGACTTGGTTTAACCACCGTACAAATTCCGTACCAGATTCTGAAGCAGACGTGCCCAGGTTCGAGCCCTGTCCGCGGCAAATTCTGGCCGGTACATGAGTTCCCAATAAGGATGAAACCGGTCTACTGGATGAATTGCCTTTTCAACACTGTACAATTCTTAGTTTATACTGACATATGTAAGTAATCAATGGGTCAGGTGCTTATATCAAGATCGCAACTTTGATTATAATAATTATCACCGCCCGCGAAACCAATGTTCGTTTAAATATTGAGTATGTTAGGTCACCTCTAAATGGTAAACTTTGGCAAACATCTTTTACTAGTAACCTTAGAAGTACAAATCGGAAGTGGACTAATCTGGATATCTATAAACCTCTCCGAATAGTTGTTTATTAGAAAGTTTCCCCAGTACGTAATTAACCACAAACAAGAAATAAAAGTTATTTTAATTCACTTAATTTAATGGAAATAAAAAATGCACAAAAATGATAAATTCCAAATGCAGTTAATTATTCACAAAATGAACCGGTCATTACCAAAAATACACATAGTTGCTATATGCCGTATTTTAATATATATATATTAAATCAGGCCATAAAACCATTAAATTAATATAGTCAAATAAATATGTACAAGATAAATTTCAATAAAACCATAACACTTTAGTGCAATAGCCCTTTTCCCATTGGTACGGTATTTGTCTTATAATAACGGATCAGACCTGACTAGATTAATGTTTGCTAAATGTTGCACTACCGCAAAAGGATAAAACGTAAAAGAAAGGCATATATAGTTTATGTATAACTTAGAACGACAAACAATGCGTTGTTCTTCTGGTGTAGGGGATGAATAGTCATATAAAAATAATCACGGATTTGATACCATCAAACGCCAGTTCAATCTATTACTCAGAAGTAGACCAAATTCAACGAAATCATGGACGTGTAGCTCCAATTTGTATGTATATTTCATCAACTATATATATATATATATATATATATATCAAAATATTAGACTTTATTAATTACTCAGAACTACTATTGCTAAAAGCTAAGTATATAATAAGCACAGTTAAATCCAAACTATTCTTGGTTCGGATTAAGAACAGACCACTGAAAAGGGAAACCGAAACCATATCTCTGGGCGCTGAAAAATAATATACTGTTCTACATACAAAAAATAGGACAAAACCCCGTCAAGCCTATAAAAAGTGATATTCTCCGTAGAGTTTCTTTTGAACACATCCAATCGGTTATAACTCAGTATTTGTGCATTTGTAACGGGAACTCAGAGCAGAAGTGACGATGAGGAGCAAATAATATAGTCATTCTGGGCACTCAACTCACAAATCTCTCAGAAATCATCACGACTAACATTTTTCAGTTTTGCAACACTGACGTGCCGCCCAAAATGGCAGACGCGATCAATATTATGTAGCCTGAAGAATAGTGATCTGAGACGCACACTAAACCGTTTTATCCCTGCACAGGAAGCAGCCACAATAACGAAAAGATAAATGTAATTGGAAACAGTGTTTTACAGGTTTTCGACAGTATTAGTAAGTAGAATAAAAGAGGTCAAGGTGGAATCCGGTTGTAACTAGCTGCGAAACAACAACAACAACAATAAAAACATCTTCCAGCTTGCCTTTAGACTAAAACTTGTCTTAGTATTGATCTAAATTATCCAGCAAAAACGGCAACGTCCTGTCAAAGTGCATGGCTATGTAACTCATGCAAATAGGATGGTAACATGTTTTTGTGCACATATCAACCACAATCTGGTGCGTTTATGGTGGATTTCCTCTGTCAAGGACACAAAATCTTACCACAGATGTTCTATAGATTAAATCAATGGATCGTACCAAAGTATTTTTACTGCCAGAATCCGATTGTAATTCTGCTTCATGCGGCTGCCTTCAGTACATGCGTAGTGAAAACGGATAAACATTTGCAGAAGGCTTTCACGGTCATGTATGAGTTTTCCGGGACACTCGCAGCTAAAGCTGAAATCGTACCAAATGGTACCCTAAACTCTTGGATGGAAAGGCTTAATCACGCCCCAGATTGCCTTACAATGATAAAAAAACGAGAACTTGCTTTCTATTTCTATAAACACAAGAGCCCTTTAACACGTAGCATCCATTTTGAAACTAAATAGTTGTACTCTGTTTTCAAAGCATTGCAAGGAGTTTGCTGGAAGCAACGCGGCGGATGAAGAACAGCGTTGGCTTAATGTTTCTAATGAATTGGAATCATTGTCAAAGCGTAAAAACCTATTCAGACTGTACGCACAGATTCTGAATATTGACAGTGGTCATTCTGCTAAGGGAGTACACACATCCAAAATTTCTGAATTCTGTTTTTAAAGCATCTCGAAAAGCTTCTCCATCCATCATGCAATGCAAATGTTGTGGTTAATGATAAAGTGATCATTTGATCTTGTTACGATATAGAAATCGATATTCAATTTTGAAGAAGCCGCAGCATTGCAGTCTCCTGATGAACAAGAAAGCCGTCGGAATCGATGGTCAAGCGTGAGAAGCAAACTAGATCAACCAAGGCAGGCCAAGAATGAACTCCAAAAGGTTATGCTTATTTTGATATGTAGAAGGTTTTCTTGTGAAGCATGCTTTCGGTTTCACATTATGCTCTGGAGACTTGTGTAATGACCCAATATGGCTACCAGAGCCTGAACTGCATTATAAATCGATTTATTCATTAGGAGTAGTTTAGGTCATTTCAAGCTGAACATCGGAGTCATTACTCAGGAGAAAGCTATAACCACTTAATGACGCCACACTATACTATCATTAATAAAAAGACACTCGAATGGGCTTTTCTAGAATTAAACAAGTAGGTGATCCAGATCTTCATTTTTTCTATGCAACAAGAGAAGTAGGACACATCTGTGCTATCTATCATCTTCTTACTTCCTCGCTACCATTAGTTTTTTTAATAATACATGTAAAAATCTCACACTTCAAATAAAACGGACTGTAATTGACAGTTTGTGGAATACGCGATTCAACATTTACAACTGTTGTTTAACACTGTAAACTCTGTTTGTTGATAGAACATATCAAGGAATGGGTTAAATAAAAAATTCGAGAGAATGTAGCCAGCAGTTTGAGTGATCACTTTTATTATTTTAAATATGCATGATTGACAAATGAAACCAGTTACAGTTTTGATCTGCTGCAAGTATTGGATAACACGGCGATGAGATCATTAAAACAAACTGTATTTGGAAAATCACATTTAATGAAATTAAATTAAATCAAGCTTCAAATACCAAAGTCTAAGGAGTTCAAATATGACAGATTTTGTTCAAGGGAATTTTTTTCGGTAAATTAAATCGAAAAAGATGAACCACCGACATGCAATGCAGATAATTTTGAAAATGACACATTCTCCGCAACGAAATTCCAATAATCTACATTTCGTGATTGAGTTGTGATTTATGTGTTACCATAGTAAACAAGTACATCTTAACTAGTAGTTATTATCAGTTGATATAATACACGACGCTTATGTCATATTATGTAGTCAATCTTTAATTAACCGAAAGGTTACTTTTTGTTAGCTTAACAATTTAGATTAGAATAGTCGGAATGACAAATTAATGATGATAATTATACGCAAAATGGATAAGATTTTGAAGAGATTTCTAGACTAATTATTCATGCTGCAGCCGCATTCAGCAAGTTACGCCAACCTTCTTCAAATCGCACATTTATGTCCTTAAGGACTTAGTGTCAAGCGCAAGTTCGCATCTCTTTAAGACCATCAAAATGCAGTTTGTGCCGCAATGTATCTACCGCAGTATAGACAGATCATAAGCATATTTTCCGCTAGGTTAGGCTTACGCCATTGATAGGTCAATGCCAGTCGACATGATTAAAGAAATTGATTTACTAACAAGCGTTTTCTAGTCAGGCAGTGTAAGATTTGCGATCCTCGGCGCAACTAATTCAAGCATGCCACTTTCATCATCTTACTCACTGTATCCTAAAGAATTTTGATCTACTGCACATTAGGCTACCAAGACAATGCCAGTCGTTCGTGTATTAAGCACTGAGCAACTATTAACACATTATTATTACCTGATCTGTTTTTTTACTAGCGCAGCTTTTATTGTTCCAGTAGTTTTCTTTATTCAATATATTTCGGCTAAACTTATCGATAGCCTTCATCAGTTGCAATATACCTCAAGTTTCACAAACGAAACCAATAAGGAAAGCGCGATATTTTCTCTAGCCATAATATTTATACTTCAGACTGACCTGTCTTTAGATATTCGCGTGTCACATGTGTGTGTGTGTGCGCGCATTTTCATAACTGTTGTTTTCATCTAACTAATTGAGACCAGAGTGGCTGAATAGAAATTTATCAATTGCATGCGTTAACTATTCGTTTTACACACTCAATGTAAAATGACGTAACTGAGATGGCCCTCACTTTCTGGTGGGGGGAGACCAATAATTCAGAAACACTCGTCAAAAAAAACATGCCTTGAGTGATAAAACTAGAAGTCCGAAAGACCAATGCACATGTTAAATTTCAATTCAAACCGCTACGGTTGCACACAAGATAGACTAGTTAATAAAAGTTATTGGCATACCATTAAATAGGCGCACGCCACGCATGTGCATGTGTATGTGCATTCGTAACTAAAACGCAGATCAGGTAATTTCAATTAATCCAGATTCGCAAATATAATCTTCATTTTATAAACACATTAAATCAACTAGGACCAGAAGGATAAACGAAAGGTATAATCCCATGAGCACATTCGTTTTGTGCTTACTGGCGATTCATCATTAGTAGCTGGTATTACGCTCCATACTCAATATATATTTGTGTGAGGAATGTTTGACAATTGGACCGTACAATCTCCTATATGAATGTTTATTCAAACGGTAATGGAGTTAACTTCGTGTAAAATCTTCGACGATGCGATTCTAAAAGCAACTCACTATCTATAATGCATACCGAGCCTTTAAATGGTACCACCACAATGGTTTCCAGACATTTAATAATCTTGAACATAGGAGATTTTATCGTTTAATTGTCCCACGTTCCTCACCAAAATATATATTGGGTTTAGGGCGCAATATCGGCTCCTACTGAGTAGTCGACAGTAAACGTGAAACACATGTAAACATGCTAAACCTTCTGTTCATGCTGACCCGGGTATAGTCTTCTGGTCCTATTTGAACTAATTTGATAATAGGTGCGAAATACCTAATATCCAATTTCATATTTATGAGTTATCCTCAACTAATAATATTTAACTAATGCCAGTCGATGGATAGTTTATCAGAATTGGTTAATCCACATTCTTCATGTTAGGGAATTTTATCTGCTTCATCGGTTACATAATCAGTCAACAGTGTATCCTTACCACATGAGACGAAATAATGGGCAAAATGCATAACACTAACGAATAACATTGCTTAGTTTAACTCTGCATAACAGAGAAACTTAACTAGGATCCACTATGAAGGAGACCTAAGTCTCTCTATACATATTTACGTATGAATATAAAAACAAATTGTTTGATACGGTACAAATATGGTACAGAAAAATCTATTTAGAATAAATGATATATAAAAAAACACATTTCAACACGAGAAAAAAACATTGAACTCATCCTAAAGAAAATACTCACCGTTATCTGTAGACTTGGTGAATTCACTGCAAGAGTTTACTTTTAAAGAAGCACACGAAGCCCGTTTGAGAACTTTAGCTGTTGCGAATAAATATTTAGAAAATAGTTTGGTAGGAATAAAGCAAAAAATTATTTATCCATCAAGAACCACTCGTTAAACAGCACATACAGTGAACGCATTATTTGAAAACGATTTAACGAGATCAAATTACTGTCAATTATATGAACAATTTACTCAATTTAAAGCGTGACGTCTATTTATTTTATTATTTTCCAAATTGAATCAGAGATTCATTCACATTTACATTAGCTGGGACGTACAATAGCCATATTTGAGCTGAAAAATCTGCATACAAAATCGATTTAAGAGGAACGCTGAGGAACATATTCAACTACCTCTAAAATAACTCTACCGACACCTTTCAGTGCTCTTCTTCCTGTCCCAATATTTTGAAAACAGATTGTCAGACAAGAGTAATATTTAGATACTGCTTGTTGTGAAGAGCTAATATATTGTGATTATGTATTAGGTGTTGCGCACCTAGTAACAAATTAGAACTATTATGACCAGAAGGATAAACCAAAGACAGCATGAACGAAAAGTATAATCTCGTGCACATTCGTTTCGTGCTTACTGGCGACTCATCAGTAGGAGCCGGTATTACGCCCTTTATCCACAACATATTTGGATGAGGAATGTGGGAAAATAGGACGGTTCAATCTCCTAGACGATTGTGTAAACCTGCAGAAGTGAAGCTAACATCATATTAAGTCTCGACAATGCGATTTCGACGCTAACTCACTCTATGTAATATATGTACCCAGTCTGTAAAGGATACCAACACTATGGTTATTGTGTTAGTAACCAATACCAACATAATAGTACCGAAACGGTACAAGGCACCAACACGGTGAATTTCAATGTATGCTATAATTCACTAAAATTGAGAACTACAACTATTTCTGAACACCTGTTACTCCAGTAAATCCATACACTCTGGTCTTGATCGAAGGGCGTAATACCGGCTTCAACTGATGAGTCGCCAGTAAGCACGAAACGAATGTGCACGAGATTAGACTTTTAGTTCATGTTGTCATTGGTTTTTCCTTCTGGTCATAATTGAACTAATTTGTTACTAGGTGCGCAATACCTAATACATAAGAGTCAAATAAATATATAGACAGTTGTTAATGCAGGCAAAATCACACTATTCCCATACAAACACCACTATTTCACTTCTAGCATATGCACCATAGTGCCGAGAAAACACAAGGAGCAAATTACAAATATAATAGGAGTTGTGGTTGCATGGAAGCAAGTATTTCACGTTCTAAATTCAAAATGGGTGTTATTTTCAATCTCAGTAAAAATTTACATTACAAAATATCAGGTAGTAAGAGATCACAAACAGATTCCGCCTGAATGCGTTGCTAATAAGATAACAGAAATTGGTATATGACTTAGAGTGCGTGAAGTATGCGGTACGGGTGACGCAATGGATAATGTCACAGACTCTGAAACAAAAAAAAGTGGAAAAGTAGACAGCTTGCCGAGCGGGAGCCTGCAATGCCACAATCAGTAGTACCTGCATTGTGCATAGTGGAAATTATCTTCATCCAAAGTAAATTCGAATTTTCGCCATTATGACCAGTTTGCTTTGACTTAACAATATCTTCATATTTTTTGCTTACATCTATTTGGAGTTATTTCTTATTTATTTTCTCGGAAAATTTTAGTGCAAATCTATAACGGATAAGTGCATGTTCCGAGTTGGCATAAGTGTTCCAAATAGAACCACAATGCTGGATGCAACCACGTCATCTATAAATAAGTGCTACATTATCTAATTGAGTCCACTGTTGTCCGGGAGCTGGAGGACGCGATGTGGTGCAATATCTTGCCCTACGTCTGAAGTTTGTACTACATAAATATAATCTATGCTTCGCGCGCACCTGTCCAAAATCCGTTCACCACTATCGTTACGCGTCGAGCTAAAAGTTTATCTTCCACCTAAATTAAATTTTGCGTTACTTAAGCGCCCAAATTGAGCATTGGTCCCACACATAACAAAGGCTATATCTGAACTTGTCTCTCTACTCATTAAGGAGACTAGTTCGGAATAAAAAGCGTCCTTGATTCCGTCTGTGCTACAATAGGTAGGAGTATATGCAGATACAACGAAAAGGCAACGCTGATTACAGCTTTTTGCATTGATTTTAGTAGATTTATTTGAACGTGCCGCCCAAAGTCGGCTATTTTCAGGGATCCATTCAAATAAGCAAGCCTCAGCTCGTGTACCGACGCCCCATTTACCGAATTTAGAAAACTCCGTGAAACCAGATGCTCGAAGCCAACAACGCTTAAATGAGAATTGTGCCACCAGTTCTGTAACGTACTTAGGATCCAGTATTCCGGTCTGAGATACGCAACATACATCGATTTCTAACTTATCCAACATACGCGCAAGAGCTTCTTGTTGTCCAAGATGTTGTAATGTTCGCACATTAAGTGCGCCAATGTTAAAACCTAACCTAAGTATAATGAATGATAGTCTACTTAAACTATTTTAGATATTTGGCAACCCGATATTGAGCTCAGTGGTATGATCAAAACCAACCGTATTCATAACATCTAAAATCGTGTTACTGTTAGATTGAGAATAGGAAAGAGAAGGATTTGAAAATGAAGGCGCCTGCAGTAGCCTGATTTTGCCTATCCACCCTGCAAAACTCAGCAGATAAGGCGATGCAGTATGTTTTCATTATAATTTGTATCGTTTATGATTATGTGGGCTGTAAAAGAACACTAGCTTACTCATTCCTAGTGAGGATGGTTTTTATTCGCAGTTTTCCTTGTTTTAGATAGCTTGTCAACCAAGGCTGATGAGCACTATCTGTCCAGATGCAGTGGCAAAAGTTTCTTTCAGCAGCCGAAACCTGACTTCACATCAGGCACTCATGATCTCATTACGTCACTACACATTTAACACTAAGTGTTACTGCGTAATTAGATCAAACTTAGGGCTTGGCATGAAACAGGACGATGGTTGTGTCTCTTTAGACCCGGCAAGGTGCATGCTACCGTTCCCGGGCTGAATAGCTTCTTCCGGTCGGTCGTCAGGCCTGAATTCCTATGGCTACGGCCGAAACGCACCAAGTCTAATAATTAATTACGTTCCAGCTGCTTCTTTACAACCAAGAATATATAAATATTATATGCTTCATAAATGATTTGTACAAGCTGAGTTATGCGATGAAATATAATAAACAATTGGTGTAATTAAGTGCCAACAGTCAGAGTAACGCACACACAACCTGGAATGTAACGACATATGAGATCTTTTCAAAAACCGATACTTTTGTCCCAAATAAATGGTACCAGAAAAAGTGGGACAATATGACTGAATAAACCAGGCCTCCTTAACTAGCTACGTGAGGAGAATTCTTCTTAGGTTTACATTCACAAGTATGTTTATCTAAGTGATACTGCTATTATCCAATATAAATTGTTGAAATTTATCAAGATAGACGTACATCGTATATAAGTATATGTCGGCCAATCATTCAGATATAATTAAACGAACATTGGTTGCGCGGGTGGTGATAACAATTTTTATAATCAAGGTTGCGGTCCTGACATAAACACCTGACCCATTAATTACTTACATATGTCAGTATAAACTAAGAATTTTATAGTGTAGAAAAGGCAATTCATCCAGTAGACCGGTTTCGTCCTTATTGGGAACTCATCAAGTACTGGCCAGAATTTGCCGCGGACAGGATACGAACCTGGGCACGTCTGCTTCGGAATCTGGTGCTCTAACCACTGATATATTTATGTAATTAATGGGTCAGGTGCTTATGTCAAGATCGTAAACTTGACTATAATAATTATTATCTTCGTATAACCAACCCATATTTGTTTATTTTTATGTTTATTTCAAAATCACTTTCCCATGTATTAAGGTGTCTGTTCAGAAATGATAGATTGGGAATGGTTAGTTGGAACATTGTGTCTAAATGGATGTCATATGAGCTCCACCTAAAGGAAAAATAGACTAACCAAGTTACATTAGTTAGTATATAACTGAAAATTGTGTGTAGTGTAGTGTGCGGCAGGATAGCTCAGTGGTTAGAGCACCAGATTCCGAAGCAGACGTGCCCAGGTTCGTATCCTGTCCGCGGCAAATTCTGGCCAGTACTTGATGAGTTCCCAATAAGGACGAAACCTGTCTACTGGATGAATTGCCTTTTCTACACTATACAATTCTTAGTTTATACTGACATATGTAAGTAATTAATGGGTCAGGTGTTTATATCAGGACCGCAACCTTGATTATAATAATCATTCAGATAATTGTAATTACAGGTACATGTACGTTCACTCAAGTTAAACTACAGTGACCACACGTTATTTTCACTATGCACGCTTCCGATTACTTGTTTTATTCCCAATATGTGCTATTCTGATTTTTTTAGGCAACTCAACTGGTCAGTTATGGAAGGGCAGTACCGATACCCAAGAATAAATATTCCAAAGTTAGTTATAAATAAGTCAATAAAGTAACGAGATAAAAATTTATAGCGGTTAGGCAATAATTTCAGAAAATTACCTGGTGATTAAAATATCGTAGTGCTAATGTAATGAAAGTCGATATTAAGCGTAGCAACAAATATGGATAGATAAGAAAACAAGAAACAAAGAATGAAATTATAGAATAATCCTAAAACTAGTTAATATATACTTTAAATCAAGTTTGCGAGCTTGAAGTAAACACCAATCCCATTGTATTTAACCAATTGTCGAGCAACATAACAAAACTACCGCCAGTCGCAACGCACTGACGCGTTTCGACCTTCCATAATCATCATCAGAGTACGACGGCGAACTGACTAGCGAGGAAAAAACCGCATTTTTTGCTTTCCATATATATGCAATGCGGTTTGATTCTCGCTAGTCAGTTTGCCGTCGTACTCTGATGATGATCATAGAAGGACGAAACGCGTCAGTGCGTTGCGACTGGCGTTAGTTTTGTTATGTTGTTCGACGAATGGTTAAGTACAATTGAATTGGTGTTTACTTCAAGCTCGCAAACTTGATTTAAAGAATTGTTACCACCACCTGCGCAATAAATTATTGTTTACTTAAAAGGTCGTTATTTCATCTTCCTCTCCTATCTGTAACTTAATCTTCATCCAACGTACTTACTCTCTTACCTAAGCGAATTTCCCATTTATGTCTAGAGATAGTTCTACCACAATCTTATTCATTATGTTATCCCTCGATAAAATTTAAATAAAATCCCTAACTAATCTTGTCCATCTATCTCGACCAAATATCGATATGCGTTGACAACCATCCGGTTTCTACTGTAGGACGTGCAAAGTCCTACTTATTGATATGCTCATAATCACATATGGTTTTATATTACCCTCGACTTACTTTAACTGGGCGCATGTGTTCACCCATATACATGAGGTTACAGACATAGCATGGAATTCGGTATACTTCTGATGTATCAAACGGTTCTATTTTCTCATTTTGGTTAAAAAGTTTAGTGGCCAGGGTAATATATACTTTTAAAATTGTTCGATGTTATAGATTTTACTTTCCTGCTTGTAGTTCGGTATTATCGTGAGAGTATGATCTTATTTCGCTCTATCAGGTTTATCGTAAATCAACTTATGGTAAAATTCACTTATAAAATCCATTATCGTTGCTTCTATTAACTTAATGGGGCACTCATTAGCATAGCATATATTTCGAATTCATCAAAATTCAATCTCTACATATTTTGCCTGTTGTTCCAAGGCTCCTAATTTTAAGCTATCAATTTTCATCCTATTTTGATGGTTTTATTTACAATAAAAAAGAGTAACCAAATAAGTATACATCATATAAACATTTTTTCTGATTTTCGAGCGTTTCTTATTAAATTTACTTCTTTTCTCAAAAGCGTGCTTGTTGTTAACTTAAGAACGCTTAATCCTGACATGAATTTGCCTCTGCCTAACCAGTGACGTCACCCACATAAGTAGGGCATATCAGATAGAAAATATTAGTCAACAGCGTGCGAAGTGTACATGAAATGTAACCACTGTAGTTTCACTTAGATAGAAGTACTGCGCAAATAGTTATGTTTATCTGAAGTCTTCATTGTTATATGCATACACAAATACAAATAAATGACGCAGGTTTACGTCAGTAATAGTTCTGACATCTAAAAATAAGTATAGATACTACCATTTAATCAAAAGTTGCACTTCATGGAATATTGTCCAAAATTTTTGTAATGACAGTAACTTTGAAAAATCTTTCGAAACTGGCAGTTGAAATTTTAGGGAAAAATAACGAGAATGCACCAGCTTTTGTGAACAGCAAAGATCAGATAATATATGCAATTTTTGCCCATAGCGACAAAAATGTTTAGCTCTATGCTAAGCAAGATAAAAAAGACACCAGTTGGGCCATAATAATATGCGGACACAGATTAAGCCATACAAGGACAAAAAAATGGTACAAGTTTTAGGACTGCATTGCACGTACCTGCCTCGCTGCAACTAATCTGGTTGAAAAGGTGACTTTCGCGGTCTTCCAGGTCGTCTTCTTGTTGGTTCACGTCATCCAGCTCTATTACCTGAAATTGAGAAAAAGACTACTGAACTTGATCGTGTACATGGACTAACGCATGTAAAACGTACGCAATTGAAATATGCATTAGCCAAAATTTGGAAACATTTACGTATCAGGGGAAAAACAAATGAATATATGCAATCACAGTACTTTGGCCTAGGGCCATAAAAAAATTGTGAATTAATAATGGCAGTCGTATAGGTAGCGTGAACTTTGCATTGTTGTTGATAGGGAGGGACGCACTATCTCTTTCTTGAAAACAAGAAATGATGATAAGTGCGCTTCTGCCGACAAATGCCAAAATTTGCTGTGCTAGCGCGCACTCAGCTTAAGTAAAATAAAGAAGGCGCCTCGCTACACTGACATTTAATTGCTGGAGCACATTTCTAGTAATCATATCTACAGTGGACTTCCGTCTTCTTGTTAGTTCTCGAGCAGCCAAATGCAATGGCCTTTTGGTTTCTTCTATATGGCCAAGGCACAAATTGAGCCAACTGTGCAAAAGCCTTTTAATTCATGTTTACGTGCATTTATGTATGTGAAAGCAGTTTCACAAATATCGACTAGTAATGTATAAATTTTTAGCATTGTCCCTCAGACAGCTTAAGCAAATCGGCATATTTACAGAGCTATCTCAGCTTATAAGTGGTGTCGGCAACAAATCGCACAACATTTTCAGAGAGCGTAATGAGTTAAGAACTACAAAACAATCTATTAGAAAGAAATCAAGTTGACTGCTCATGATACTCCTATGCAGCATACCCCCCCACACCATGGTGAGTATTTATGCTACTATGCAATTTCAAAAATTTACGAAACCGGTTTCATTCGTGTGGTTTTTTTATTGGCTATAATATTTATCAAAGAATTTTACCACTTTTGCGTATTAAATAGAAAATATGCAACATTCAAGCCAGTAAATATCAGTTTCCGTTAAACTATTAGCTACAAACTATTAAAGTACGGACAACGTTGGTAAATAACGATGGTATTTTAAAAATTTACCTTTGTCTGTCTAGCAGTAAAACAGTGCCGCGCAAACGCTGCACCATGGTCGGACTTGACAGATGAATCCGTGATTCCAGAGCTTATATCATTACTGGGCTTGTCAACTGTAAAAAAAGTCAAAAGTGAAGCTGCAAAATTAATAACTATTTCTCCTGTTACCTTCAAGACATATTCGGATTATTAAAAAATGAGCCAAACTTACAAAATAGCCGTTTTTAGACTGATAACGGCCAAAATAGACGATAATCGGCCCGGGGCATGCAATATATCCCGACCGACTATCCTCAGTAAAAACTAGACATACTGCCATCATTGACATTAACCTTAAGCCTACAGTCGGGAAGCAGGCACCTTATCTCATGTGAAGCCTCGGGTTAGGTTTCACTGTAAAGTTGAAACTTATTGAAAAATGGGTGGTGACGAAATAAGAGTTGGTGCTAGACACTGAGGAAAATTTTCGGCTTATAAAAATAACCCCGTCAATATGGGCTCAAAACCCGACGACACCAGACAAATGGTTACCATCAGCTTTAGTTAACTGACCATCTAAAACAATATAAGCTCCATGTAACAATCCTCCAACCCAACTATAAATGTGCGGTTTAGTGCTTTCTCAATCTGGCACAAAACTAGGAAAAATATGCATATTTATGTTGTATAAATTCGGCCATTATAATATGTCCATGGTGGTGATAACAGGGCTCAAAACTTCGTGCAGAAATAAATCTACTGAGTAAGTTATAAAACAAAATTTTTGTGTATACGACATCAAATAAGCACACATTTGGAGGACACATAATTGTCGCGCAGGAGTAATTCATGCACGACGTGTTATATTCCCACATTTGCTGACTATTTAGTTCGTTCTCACTGGAACTGTCGTCAGAGCTCACTATAAAAATACATCATAAATTAAACTCAACTAAGTTTTAAAGCAAATTTTCTAATATCTTTGAAACTAATCTATTAATGTTACATGTAAACAATCATTGACATGAATTTACGTTCTTTGTTCACATGTTGAATCCAGATATTTTGAAATGTTCTTCCCAATCTCGTCTTCTATGGACCGCAATGTGAACTTTAACATCCAAGTATTTAATTCTACAATTTCGCGTGTATATATATATATATATATATATATATATATATATATATATATATATATATACGTGACCTTGCAAATTACATACTTGAATGACAATGTTAAAGTTGATAAATCACTTTATACAAACAGATGTCATATAAAATGCATAAAATTGAGCCCACCTAAGTCATTGTCGTTCTCGTATATATATATATATATATATATATATATATATATATATATATATATATATATATATATATATGATATTGCTGGCGCCTTGTCATTTTTATTCGTCATATTAATAGAATATTCTTGTTTTTATTCAAAGGCTAGATTATTACATTATCGTGTCATAACCATTATTCATCGGATGATATTAAAGCAACACTTTTCGAACATAACATTCCTGTGCTCACTGTGACTCAATATGCTCAACTCATTATGACTTATATAGTTCTTGTTTAATTTCTGTGCCCTATCTTGATTTTTATCGTGCTTATCCGAATTCATTTCGATAGCATGTTATAAACATCATACATGTTGAGTAACCGTCCAATCGTCCCACATTTCGTTAATGTCGATATCAAATATTATTTACCAATATACATGCGCAAGTTGTCGATCAACTTACGTAGGCCGATCGACCAGACGGTTAATTACTCGAATGAGAGAACATTGCAACTTAACGCCTGTTTTAAATCAAATGGTGAATACACGTCTGCTATTGCGCAACACATCATCGAAACATCGCACGTATGTTCTCCAGACGTAGCATTCAAAGTAATTACTAAATGCAAAAACAAAAGGGAGCTAGCCACATACGAAGCCTTATGGATAAACAAATTGCAGCCGGATTTATGTAAGCAGAAGAAGCACGTACAAGCATTGAGTTTGAACTGGATGTGACGCACGCAATTTGATTGGTTTCTATTTTTCACACTCGCTCTATGTTCACATATTTCTATCTTGTTTTGCTTTCCAATTTATATATAAAAATATGTTCATGAGTAGATATTTGAGAAGACCATGCGAAAGAAAATTTTCTTATATCTGATATAATTTCTTTTTGTTTTTGCACACAGGAAGGGTACAATGAATATATATATATATATATATATATATATATATATATATATATATATATATATATATATGTAGAGAGAGAAACAATATACCTCTTTCTAATAAAGTCGATCCACTTTGTTGATTATGCGCAGTTGACTCCAAAAAGCTGGATAAACCTGGGAGTAGTTCCTTGTGCATCGCAAATAAGTCAGACTGATTAGAACGCCCAGTTGATTTTCCATCAGATGAGAGTCGGGATTCTTTGACACTGCAGGTTGTTAATTTTATTCGTTTGCCTGATCTGTGTGGGTCATTAATACGAAGACAATCCTGTTCGTCATCACCGCCTTGACCATCTTCATCGTTTACCGACTTGTTCTTGCAACTTTGTATGCTTTTATCTTTAATCTTCGTTTGATGAAATACTTCTCGTCCAATCTCAGTATCGGTGTTTTCAGGAGATTCCTTCTCCATTTCTGACAGATCACTCATAGGTATATCTGTCTTGAATCGAACCGATTTGCAGCTGCCTTGCCTTTCGATTGCATCCACTTTCCCTTCCTTTAGAATTCCTATTTTTTTCAAGAGCAAATAGAATATAGTCTTACATTAAATCAAATACATTTGTATAGGTTCGTAAAATACTTCAACTTATTTCGGATTGACGGTAGAAAATCCGTCATTACTTTGAAAAAGTTTTCTTTTTTTGCACGTTAAACGTTAAAAAATTACATTTTAATCCCGAAGATCTCTTCATAATATTCCAGAATTAAATAAGTTTTAAGCCTAAGCCAATTAAACCAGAAAATATCCTAAATTTATTATTTCAATATGAGTGTGTTTTGTAATAATTCGGAGTATCGGTAAAGCAAACAGGACACTGGCTGACAATGTCAAAGAATAATTATTTCGATGAAACTTAGTTTGAAAGCTGAGCCATATATTAGATAATGGTTCCGACCTAAATTGGTAGCTCCACATCATTAACATAGCCTATCATTGAGGCCCGAAGCAGAGCCACGGCACTTAGTTTTAACCGCTGGGTAAACGAAACGATGCGCACAGTTGCCATTTTACATATTAAACCACTTTGAACATAAGAATAAACCTATTAGAAGCAACAATAATTACTATACTTATTAGTTAAACTCAAGCTCTACAATATGTTTAAAGAAATAAAAAGCGCAAAAATGTACTGTTCATGCAAACAAGACAGTTTTTGAAATAGCAAATATGACTGTCGCTTCAGTGGGCCAGTGGTGATAAAACTACATAGTGACTTGTCGCTTTTACTAGCCTCATTGGCAGTTCTGACAAATATCGAGTAAATACCCGATAAGAATGATACTGATATTCTTTCGAACTTAGATAATTTCATGAAGTATATACATGCATTCATATACGAAGCGCAAAGTCCCCTAAACGGCAGGCTTCAAACAAGGTGATTTTAATAAAGCAGAATTAACCAGGCCTCCTCTCTGGACAATGTCTGAGTTTAGACTACCATAGATCTTGGCTCATTCAGGCATCTATTGGCTAGTGAGGGTACCGTGAAGCGAATCCAAGTAACCGATACCGCGATGATTAGCCTCCTGCCACGAGATTGCTGGTCAAATTCGGCGATTTCGTCCAACTACCCCAGTTGCCTTGGTAGATAGGTGCACATAATTTGTAAGTGGTCTTCTCAAACCGTGCCTGAATCAACAAAATAGCCGGTCACTAGCTAAAATTGACTATAGGGAACACATCGGTTCGTACATTTTCATTCTGATTAACACCTCCAAATGTTCAGCTGGCAAAAGCCGAAACCAAATGGAGCGATTGAATCGATTCACAAAGCTTTCCATGCACTGGCTGCTGTGGTTGATCTTTTATCAAGTTTCATTAGAGTTAAGGAGGACCGATAATTACATGATTTCAACAATTTGGACTTTAAACGAAATAAACTTTGTAGCCATAGTGATTTTAGTAATAGCCAAAGTAAGTCGAGACAATGCTAATACGTCTGAAATCTCGGCTGAAATGATCCACCTGGCACCTCTATAGATCCCGGGGAAATATGATTAAAAGCTGCTGAGCAAAATGAGACACAACTACTGTTTTAGTGACATATAGCTTCAAGGCATATAGCATCGGCATTTCCTGGGTGCAGCTATTTATTATCTGGGGCTCGACATCTGATTTCAACAAAGGGAACAGCAGTCAATGTATTTGTAATCGCAAAGCCGGTAATATCTACCAATCTCCACACACAATAATTTTACCAATCTGTCGCATTGCGCGGCACGCTGATATACATCTAATAAAATCTATGTCATATACCTTAACGATGTTGCATTTGCGTTGGCAATACATAGCCTCACACCAATTTCAGCACAGACGACAGAAAAGACTCATTTTACTCTGACCAACGCTCGTTAATAAGTAGAACAAGAAGCTCAGATTTAACTTCGGTAAAGTTTGGTGTTTAAGCAATACAGCATTTGAATTAGGGAACAGATACACTTTAGGCTCAATGCATTACCGTGGCGCAATAAGATTTTAGGTGGTAAGGCGCTGCGCTACATGGCGTATTTCAATCCCCGGACAACTTTGGACCGAAATAGCTCATATAGCAATTTGTTATAGATGACGGGACAATATCGTTCTTAAGGTGATAGAATTCATCGTCTTTAGTGCAGACCAAAGAAAAGCGATAAAGTTAACGTTGACTTGAGTGCTTGTGTCGCTTTCTTTTATGAAAGAACACCAAAACGGTTCCATCACATTCATTTCGAACTAACGTCTTTCTCAAGTCCGCGGGAATAAGTTCGTGTCCATCCTCGTGAAAATCTTGTCCTCCAAACTTTGAGAATTGCGACGTGATGCCATCGATTCTTGCAGTTATATAATCTATCGTGAAGCTAAAAGTCTAAAGCCACTTCATTTAATGTACGATGTTCTATGTCAAGTTTGCAACAGGGTCATGAAGCTACTACATTAATAACCAAGCCATAAACTACTTCTGGCGCATTGACCAGATTTAGGAAATGTTTGACGAGTTGGGCTCCGGAAGCTGGAGGTGCTTGGGCTTCTTTGACAGAATAAACACGTATATGGGCATACGAACCGTAAAAAAATTACGCTTAGATGCTGATTCCAACTCAGTGGTAAAATTATATATATATATATATATATATATATATATATATATATATATATATACTTTTCAGGATTTCGTTCAATCGATGCTATCTCCAGTCAATTTCATTGTCTGTTATACTGTATCGTCTATTACAATTAAAATCATTAACGATCGGCCTGACTTTTCGTTTCCTCTTCTCCGGATAAATCATAAAAAAATTCACCAAGTTTGTCCAAATTATGTAAGAGTAAAAGGCACAAGTTATATTATTCAAGGTAGCTATCTCATTTGCACAAATCTATCTTTATATTCAACATAAGTAATTTTAGCTAATTTTCTTTTAACATTTAACCAATAATAGTAATCACTACACGAATGTAATCACTTTGAAAATTTTAAACACCCGTTTCTTTTAATCTCCGATTTCTGCGCATAGGCAATGTCTCATTGAACATTGGACCTACCAATTTTTAAACTGCTGATAGTTCTCGAATTTATACACATTGATTTTATCATTGACCTGATAAAAACTGCGTTTTCTTACGTGTATGTGTTACCATTTCGCAAACAAGCAGCATACAAATCACCTATCAGGGAACATGCTCGTGTAAAGTTGATGGTTGAAATGTATGGCTGGCGTAAATTCAGTAATTCGCTAGAACATTCATTGGCATGAAGAAACGACATTAAAAACTGTGAAACTTTAACATGCTTCCATAGGATCTTGAATTGTTTCTCATGCATATAGAATGAGAATATACCTATAGCTATATGCGCAAATATGTTTTGGCGATTAATGTCGGCTCCCATTAATGAATCTCCAGTAAGCACGAGAAACAAATGAACACGATATTCCATCTTTTTCTCAGGCTACTTTTGGCATGTATTCCTGGACTTAAATGAATCGATTTGTTTCTAGAAGGTAGACTGAATGTAACATTATTTTCATAGAACTAGCAAAACGGTATTGAAGTTTAAAAATGTACACTAATCAATTTTCTTGTGGGCCATGCAAATTTGTAAAACTACAATTAATTTAATATAAATACCGCGTTTCAGCCATTCATGTCGGCATTAGAGCATGGCACAATACCAGTGAAACGGAGCAAAACTAAAGAATATATATATATATATATATATATATATATATATATATATATATATATATATATATATCAAAAAATAATCTTCATCTCTTGCTCAAGGTAATCTCACATGCTGCACTTAACAAAAGTGCTTACAGTACAATCTCGATACAGTCACGAGCATAATATTTTTACAGCATTCAAAACATTGATCAAGACTAGATATCTATGTGACGTAGGTAATATGCAGTAAATTAGATAAAATTTGTAGTTGTAAATGTTATCAAAACTAGCATCAGGTGCGCAGAATGGCGTCATCATCTGTTTATGGCGGCAAATCGGCTAACGAGTATTATCAGCATATTTAGGATCAATATGAATGCGAGCGGAAAATTAGATTTCAACTTGTATGAAAGTGTCGTGTAATTTCAAGGTACCGAATTACAGTCTTTACCAACACGGAAGTACAACAATAAAGTTAGTCCAGTAACTTCCGCCGCTGTCCGTCACCACAGACTGTAACAGGGAAAGCAGAAATGAAGGAAAAGTGCAGTTCTGCTTCTCTATTATCATGGCAGAAGTCTCGCAGTCTTCCACACTTTTAAATTCCAGCTGCTTATATCGGTAGTCAAAAAGTAAAGTAAGAAGGACGAGGTTATTCGACGACGATACATCCGATTTTACAGAGCCTTCGGTACGGGGACTTCAATCTTAATTTTAAAATGTTGGCGCTTTTTCATGATGGCTATACAGTTTTGCAAAAAACAGTACATAATTCGTTCTATTCCACAAGTTTATCTAGCCTAATTTGACGGCCGGCGTTCTAAATCATAGGTTGTGCGAAAATACGGAAGCTATCACGAAAGCCGGAAAATAAGCTAAAAATACTTTTATAGCCAAGCATACAGTGGACTTTTACGTGCCCTTGTGGATACTCACGGAGTGATGTGCAGGCCGTGTTTGTTCCTGGCTTTTACGGAAATGTTGGTAGCGTGAAACAGATCTATTCGTTACTCCTTTTTGTAGGTTTCCCATATGGTGCCGTCGTTGAAATAACATCAAATTTACTGTAGCCTGTATAGTGAAAAAGATACCAATTCGGGTTTCTTTCAATAGTTTAGTTGACTTAAGTAAAATGGTATACAAAGCTGAGTGGAACAGAAACAACTTCTGTAAAGAATAAAACGTATATAAATCAAATATCTATGTGGTCACCATTTCATGCAAAAAACCGGATTAGGTCAATTTACAAGCCTCGCTTACATGCCCGTGATATTGGTAAAATTCTAAAAGTACATGCCACAAATATTATTTTCAATTCACCAAGAAAATCGAACGTGTTGCATAACAGAGAATGAACCAAGACAAAGTTTGCTAACCAACCTTCCGTGTCATTTTGACCATCGACTGCTAACGAAATTGGCTCAGGTCTTAAATTGATTTCATCAAAATGCTTCTTCTTGCGAGTCTTCCTAGTTTCCTGTGCAGCAACAGGCGAGTCGGTTGTTGTCGCGGCTTCAATTGGGAAGACGAAGCGCAAACGCTCAAAGAGCCCCACACCGGTATTATCAACAATCCTGATGCAGTTATTCACTCTTTTTACACCAGCTTTACAGATGCCAAAAAATAAATAAACAAACACAGTTTAATGTGAGCTACAAGTTAATAGCACGTAAACGGTCGAATTCAGCCATTATTCTGAATATTAACAGAAATTGAGAAAAACACGTAAACTAGAAGAATTATTTTAATAATTAAGCAGCATCAAACCAAAAAATGAAAATGAGTACTGGTAAGACATATTATCATTAACGAACTATACGGTGCTTAAAATAGTCATTTCGCCAGAACATAATTGACTTTATAGGGAACCAGATATAGACAAACAAAAGTAGACTTTTAACTGTCTAACAGAAAACGTTTCTATCCCTAAAACTATGTCTTATTTCCAAGTGTCTCCTGATTTTCTTCCCAATGTTACAGGTAACATTAGTTGATTAATCAAAGGGAAAGCCAAAAATAGTTACATTTCCACGCCTAGAATGACGGTTGATATTGAAGTCAACTCCTATCATATTAATGCATCTTATCATAATGCTCGACTATCACGTTGTACCGGCTTTACGATAAACCGGTGCAAATTAACGGCTTGATAAAACAGGATGATTCATAATTAGACATATTACGTATTAAAGTATTCAGAAGAAACCGATTAAGTTTCAACCTGACGAATATCAAATATGAGAATTATGTCAAATCAAGCGAACAAACAACGAAATCTTCATGTAGGCAAGTTTATACTGATCTAAAATGAGAAAACTGAAGAAAATAGATTTCAACAAAAATCTCTTTTGAATATTTCTTTCAAAACTACACAGTACGTTGTCAAAATAAGCGATATAATCGAATATCTGGATTAGGATAGAAATCTAGAAATATTTGCAAACCATTTTCATAACTGACTTGTTTAGAAAGAGCATTCTTCTAAAAGCGATCAGCCAGATGTATTAGCAAAAATGGTTTCATTAAATGATATCGTTCTTTGAAAATCAAAATATTTTTTTCGAAAAGCGGCAGAAGAACGGTAAAAGTTTACGGCGTATAATCATTATAAACAGAACAAGTATTGCAGCATACAGTACCAATGATTCATTGTTGCATAACAATGATAAAGGAGAACCCCTGCAAATGAGGAATGGCTTATGCCTAAAGAAAATTAGGTATGGCCCAAGAAGAAAACAGGTAACGTAGACCTCATTTCGTCATATACACTAGACAAAGCAAACTAAACCGCAAGACCTTGTCAGAAATACAGCTTCTTCGCAGTTTACACTGGAACGCTACGCAACATCACAGAACCGGGCCAAACAATTTTCCATTAGATAAAAGACAAAACATATGAATAATTCACTGCAAATCCGCGACGAGATTGTCACTAGGTACGGTTCGATGCCATATAACGCGGATTCCAAATAAGAGTCGTGAACTTCCTCATGAAAGACGAACCCTTTAATATACATTCGTCCTTATTTCCAAAAAGATGCTTGTATCAACAATGTGGACCGTTAACCTCGACCCACCGACAGGTTTAGTATTAGAAAATGCAAAACAAACCGTTAAACGTTAACAATTACGGGTCCTAATGCTCTTCAGCTGACAGTCCTTTTAGGGTGGTTGTGAAATCAATTGTAAAGCGATTACAGACCTATTTCTTACTAGATGAAATGAGGATACCGTGTTGGTTGTTTGGGGTGAGTCAGTCATCATTACCGTCTAAAAAATAATCGATATTCAAGCGAAAAGCATCTTGTTAGAAGCTCGACACCGGTAGAATTTATGCTTGTCTCGTAGATTATGTTACGCCATTTTCGCGCTTAGTGAAAATCACATACTAGAAAACAGATTGGGTTCCGACCGTGATAACGGTTGTGTAGATAATTTTACCTTAAGCTAATTACATAACCAGTGACACGTAAATCACCGTCTCTTTAGACTAAAATGGTGCATATGCATAATTTGCTAGTAATGTAATACAGAATGTTCTTTTCATATTATTTACACAAAAACTTCTGATCGCATCACAGTCTAAAAACCGCCACAAAATTTCATTACCAACAGTGACATCCGACAAGAATGCTCATCATACCGATTTTTGATAACTTTAGTAAAATATGCTATTATTAACTTTAATCTTCCTACGTTGAGGGTGCAGGTAAATATCGTTATGCCGAGGAAACCTTGGATAGATTAGCCGACGCCATTCTATCTTTTGATAGGAAATTCGCACCATCCACATATATGATTCTATTACAAGATGACTCATTGCTCCCTTGAACTCTGTGGCTTACAGGTAGTTGACAAATTTACACACCTTGGTAGTTGTATCAATAATTTAGACAATATAACTGACAAGGTGGACATACGAATATCAAGAGTTGGAGCGGGGTTTTCGAACATTTTTTATTTATGCCGAAACAAGAGTATATCACTACACTTTAAAAGTCTTCTGTAAAGTGCATATGTATGTACATTTTGTTATATACCAGTGAGACTTGGGTCTTTAGAATTAAAAATATTCAACATTGACAGGCATACGATCACCACTGTCTGAAAAGCATTGCTCACACAAGTCATCAATAATGGAAAAGCTATGCAGACGACCGTAGACGGGGATTTTGCCTTAGGAAAGCAAATAAAGCACAATCAAATGTGTCCACTCAACCAGTTGTGCATGTCTATAGTCTGATTCCACAATAAATCGATATTCACTCAGACAGCACCAGATCAGCATACGACACTAGATAGGCATATTCTGACAAAAGTAAAACAAATTAAGTCTGTAAAAATAAGATTGATCGCCATTTACAAGTACACATTGAGTTCATCTTCGTGCTGCCTGGGTGCTGATTCCTCTCCACACTCCGAAGGATGCCAAGTCATTCGTAATAACCACTGGAAATGAGTTACGATCTAATTTTGGCGGATTACATCGTTTCATCTTACTTAAAATGAAATACGAACCTACACAAATAAATATCGCTATGCATTCAACAGCGAATTGACAAAAACCGTGAAAATTTATTATACGAAATATGGCGAGTTCTAACCAAACAAACTAGAAGCTTTTTCACGAATCTCCCTGATTTTAATAGGCTACAATAAGTCTTTCTAAAGAAAAAATATTACGTTGGAATGCGTTACACAGGAGACTTGAATCAACACTTATTTACTTATGCCATATTTACAATACTTTAACCATAATGGTATTGTTAAGATCAATACATTGCGTATGAGACTGACTGCGCTACTAAACGAGCATGAAAAGCAGAGCAAATGCTCGATAACGCATGATGAGTCATCAAAACGAATAACAACTAGCCAAACCTGCAACACACGAGTACAATTGTAATTTATTGTGACAACAAAAACTCACTTTCAGCCTTCTGATTGCTCAAATCATTTACTGCTGCTAGGTGTTTAATGGATTCCGTCCGACGATCAGTCATTTCATCAGTACTTGTCAAGTTATGGGCTACTAGTTGGCACTGTGTGAACATAGATCGCGGTACAGGCCGAGGACTTGGCAGATAAACAGCACCTAGTCCCGTTTCCAAAGCAATCCAACAGCGCAACTCTTCCGCTAATAGCATTTGATGCAGACGATACAATATACTCGGCAAACAAATCGCCTTCCGCCAAACTGTGAATTCAACATAGACAAGGACGAGAGGCCAAATTCAAATGAACAAATATCGACATCGAAGAGGAGGGAATTCAGTTGGAATAAATTATATGAAAAATATATATAGAAAAATAGAAAATATTAAATAATTTTAAAATGAACTAACTTAATCCTTGATTCCGAGGTAAACCAATACTTAGCCTTAGAATGGAGTACAGATAGAATAAGTTAAAACGATAGACAGTAATCTTTCAACGTTGTGCGACCAGTTAAAATATGAGACCGATTGTTATCTCGGTTCAACAAACTCGGCTTAAACAAATTTTCCACACTCGCGAGATCATTGGTTGCCTAGCAGTATGTGATCCTCTATAGACAGCTTTCAGTATAGCTGGGCAGTACGTCAGACCGACAATAGTTTTACGGTTGAACGACTAATTGAAAATCGTATTAGTGCCTAGTTCATGTTCGCAAAATTGACAAAAAATAGTTAGGGCCATCCGCGCAATCACAGCGTACTGCGTCGCATAATTCAAGATAAATCAGCATTATTTCCCAAAAAGAGTGCAATGGTGAGTGCATCAGAATTGTGCATTCAACCTCTTATTTAAGTACAGTATCCAAGACAACAATAGGTATGAGAGCAGTGTATCCACTTATAATAGCTTTATATATATACACAAATAAATGATCAATATTATTTATTTACTTCAGTGCTCTAATAATCAAAGTCGGTCGAAATGCATCATTATTTCTAGCTGAGAGTATTTTGAGACATTGTGAAACCAGTGAAAAATTGCTATATTAATTAGATTATGTTCACAAACTTGGTTAAGCAACTGTTTAAAATATTATCTTTGCTGTTAAATGATATGCTTTGTGCTTTCCTGCAATTCGAATTAGATAATCAAACTAAAATGTCCCTTACTGTGTAAATATTGGTTCTCATCATTGAAATAAAATGTAAAATGCAATAGCGTACAATTGATCGGTCAAACTGAGCTTGAAATCGAATCAAGACAAAACAACACAATTAAGGTAGTTAGAACTATTATATGAGTTAACGAACATTGGTTGCACGGGCAGCATTAAAAATTACATTAATCGAGGTCGCTATCATAATCTGAGCACCTGACACATTATATACATATATTTACCAGCAGAAAAAATCATGGTATAGTGTAGAAAAGGCAGTTCATCCGGAAGACAGGTTTTAGTCCTTATTGGGAACTCGTGACGTATTAGCCAGAATTGCCGCAGACAAGGCTCGAACTTGGGTATAACTGTTTCAGAATCTGGTGCTCTAACAACTGAGCTACATTGACGCACTCTACACACAATTCTCATTCATATACTAACTAACATTTGCAGGTTCGGACAGTACGTCATAAGTAAACCATTATAACGGAACTGGTATACTGGATTAATTGCCTTTCTGCGCTATACAACACTTAGTCTATACTGAAAAATGTATGCATTTAATGGGGCAGGTGTTTATATCAAGATCGCAACCTTGATTAATGTAATAGTTAGAACCATGTTTTGCGCACCAATAACTAGAATCATTGCAGGGTGAACACTAAACAAAATATTCTGAAACCTACCGGAAGCAGGAAACGGGTGTTTGTAGCACAATTCTGGAATCAACAACTGCTTGTGATGGAGATTTTCACGTCGATCACGCCGCTTCTTCTCTGTGATGGTTGGCAGACAGTGACCACGCGGATTTAAATAGCGGGGAACCAACAAGGATAGACGTCGTACCGTGAAGTCAACATCGAGCAATGGCTGATCATAAGGTACTGTCGTTCTGACCGCGTATTTTGCACTAAAGTACTCGGCAAATGAAGTGTACTGGTCACTTGGAAAGGCTGTTTGAGGACTCAAGTCATATCTGACAACCAAAGTAATTTCAAGTGAGAAGACACGACAAAAAATTATAGATTTTAGCACAATTCGGTGTTTAACAAGCAAATGTTGTAATTTTATTTGGTATGTCAATTTCCATCAAACTTATCATCGATGGTAGTACGGTATTTAATCGTTCGGAATTGATACAATAATCTATAATTATACAACACATAATGTAAAATTACCTGTACAGAGGAAAATATAAATGCGGTGACTGCAAAATAGCAGAATTCTTGCAAGAGTTTCAAACATTAATGAAATCTACAATCGATACCGAAAGAAACATCCTAATTAAGCACAGTAGCAGAACGTTATTATATATTAGGTACAGCATTCCTACTAACACAATAATTCAAATAGAACCAGAAAGGCATGTCAACGTCGGAATGAAGAATGGGTTTAATCTCATGTACAAATGCATTTCGTGCTTACTGGGCTTTGCTGAATTAGCAGATGATCAGTATGGTTTCCTTTCTCCATTTTGATGCAATATAGCCTATCCATAATCCAATAGTTCTAATATTTTTAACTAGTTTGTCATATATTATAAATAGAGATTCAGCATTGAAATAGCTTTGTTGAAAACTTTATACGAAGTTTGTATGAAAATGGTGTTGGAACCAGGTTTACCAATTTTTTTCCATAATTTCGGAACTTCATTTCAAGCCCCATCATCAGGATTGGCACGATAATCATAGGGAAAAAAACCTGTGGCAAGTGTGGTATCGTCATTCAAGGCCGATCTATGTATAGTTATTTTAATTCCTAAAGTATATTTATTGCATGCTCTAATAGACGGTTTTAATACCTATTCTCTTACACTCACATCTAGAGACGAAACTATTAACATCAACCCCCCCCCCGTGTATAACAACCTATACACATATATGTGTACTATAATCTAAAGTGACATATATAATCTTGTGATAGAGATGCACAACAAAACGCATAAAAGTGAAACGACGTGAAATTTTCTTGGAAAAAAAATAAAATTTAATGTATTAATAGCAATTTATGCAGTGAAGATTTGCAATTACTTTTAAACCAACAAATGGAAATTGAAAAAAAGTTTAAGTGCAAATAAGATTAGCCTTAGCCTACATAATTGAATACTGCAATGTACTGACTACGTAAATAGATGAAATATGAAACTCAGATTCATTAAATCATGTTTGCGAGCTTGAGATAAATACCAATCTAATCGTATTTAACCAGTCGCACAATATAGCAAAATTACCTTAAGTCACAAGTGCATAGGTTATACAATTAAACGGTCAATTATTGCGCGGGAGACGAAAACCAATAGTTCCAGTCAAATGCAATTTATAGGTAATACAAGTGAAAAATCAATGTTTGTGCAGGTGGTGGAAACAATTATTCAAATCTAGTTTGCGATGTTGAAGTAAACACCAATACAATTGGTTTCAACCAGTCGTCAAACAGAATAGAAAAAAACCGTCAGTCACACGTTACTTACGCGTTTCGACCTTCCATAATCATCATCTCAAAACGAGGATAAAACCTCAATGCATACACATGAAAAGTAAAATTAGATATGCGGCTCTTTCCTCTGGTAGAAACGCATACATTGTAATTAACTGGAAATGCCGGCTGCACAATTCTTTTACAGTCACAAACATTGACCTTTTGCAGCTTGCACCAAATATATAGGTAATATAACTAAGCAAAAATAGTAAGTATGTATTAGGTGTTGCGAATCTAGTAACAAATTAGTTTAGTTGTGACCAGAAGGATAAACCAAAGACAGCATGAACGTAAAGTATAATCTCATGTACACTCGTTTCGTGCTTACTGGCGACTCATCAGTAGGAACCGGTATTACGCTCTTTAACCACTATATATTAGGATGAAGAATGTGGGATAATAGGACGGTACAATCTCCTAGACGAACGTGTAATGCAATGTACTAAAATTAAATTAAAATAATGTTGCAAAGTTCTTCCATTCGATGAGTCGCCAGTAAGCACGAAACGAAATTTCATGAGATTATAGTTTTCGTTCACGCTGCCTTCGGTTTATCCTTCTGGTCACAACTGAACTAATTTGTTACTAGGTTCGCACCACCTAATACATACTTGCATATATATTAGTTCTTCGCAACAAACAGTATTTAACTGTTATATATTGAATTGAATGATGTCATGCTTACCGCGAAATGTGATAACTGATATCGATCAAGGCCAGAGTGTATGGATTTACTGGTGTAACAGCTGTTCAGAAATTGATGTAATTCTCAATTTCGCTGAACTATAACATAAATTGATATCCATCATGCTGGAACTATGTACCGACTCGGTAACCATAGTGTTAGTATCAAGTATCTTTTCGGTACAATAATGTTGGTATTGGTTACTAACACAATAGCCATAGTGTTAGTATCCTTTCACAGACTCTATATATATATTATATATATATATATATATATATATATATATATATATATATATATATATAATATAGTGTGAGTTAGCACTGAAGTCGCATAGTTAGATTCACTATTGCCGGTTTAGTGTTAGTATCCTTTACAGACTCGGTATATATATAAATATATATATATATATATATATATATATATATATATATATATATATATATATAGTGAGTTAGCGTTGAAGTCGCATTGTCGTAGACTTTAGATGATGTTAGCTTCACTATTGCAGGTTTACACATTCGTGTAGGAGATTGTACCGTCCTATTGTCCCACATTCCTCATCCAAATATATAGTGGCTAAAGGGCGTAATACCGGCTCCTACTGATGAGTCGCCAGTAAGCCCGAAACGAATGTGCATGAGATTATACTTTCCGTTCATTCTGCCTTTGGTTTATCCTTCTGGTCACAACTGAACTAATTTGTTACTAGGTTCGCAACACCTAATGCATACTTGCATATATATTAGGTCCCCGCAACAAATAGTATTAAACGATTACTTAAACGTCTCGTCGATCTGCCTACGTGAGTTGATCGGCAATTTGCGCATTTTTGTTGGCAGATAATATTTTAAATCGCAAGAAAGTTTAGTGCAATTTAAGCGCCTGTTTCAAATCAAATTATGAACACACGCCTACAGTTGTGCAATGAACCATTGAAACGACGCAAGTATGTGCGCCAGACGTGGAATTTATGATTATTATAAATAATATTAGCAGAAATAATTCAGCCACACGAAGCTCTCTGCATATACAAACTACAGACTGATTTATGCAATCAAAAAAAATGTTCAGACACTAAGCTTGAACTGGAGGTAATGCACACAGTTGATTGGTTGCACACTTATTTAGTAATCTGACTACGTTTATATTTTCAGTTTGTTTTACCTAGTATCTTATATCTGATAAAATTTCTTTTTGTTTTTGCAAACAGGAAGGGTACAATGAATATGTAAGTTTATTTTTAGATACGTTTCTTGTATCTGACAAGATTTATTTTTATCTTTGCACGTGGAAAGGGTACTATGAATTTTATTAAGGCTCGCATTTAAAAAGAATTTTAGAAATACATGAATGTAAGGTCAACTAGAAAATACAAATATAAATCAATGCATACGACTACAAGATAAAAGTTGCATAAAAGAAATATCGTGATTGATTTATAAGTTTACCCTCAGATAGAATGTTTAGTAATACAAAAGCAAGAACATAATTGACGTATACCTGAAAAAAAAGTTTGGTAAGCAGAGTTTATGATTGATGTATACAATTAACTTATGTGAGAAGTTGTATAATACAGAAAATCAGCATGATAATTGACAAAATTATTAAACGAATAGACTTAAATTGAAATTAAATTATAAATTTAATAATAGTATCAAGGAACGAATTCAAGAGCATTTTAGACAAAACCAAGCTGGCGGTCTGGACAACATTTCCGCAAAAAATAAATAAGGCGGATTTCTTGATGTTATTCACAGGAAAAAGAGCTAGGCTCAGCGGAGGCTATCATATGCAACACCAAAAATTTTGAACTAAATATACAAAAGTTCGTTCTTGATTTAGATATAAGCTGGAGAGTTATTTTTTATTGCCTGTTGCGGAAAGTTAATATATATGCAATTTTGTATTATATGTTGCATACCTAGTAACAAATTTGTTCAAATAGTACCAACAGGAAATATGAAATTCAGCACGAGCGAAAGACATGGGCAGCCTGTAAAGTATACCTACACTATGCCTGTTGTATAATAAGTGTTCTGCAATTAGTAACAAATTAGTTTAATTATGACCAGAAGGATACACCGAAGACAGCATGAACAGAATGTATAATCTAGTGCAAGTTCGTTTCGTACTTACTGGCGACTCATCAGTTGGAACCGATACTACGCCCTTTACCCACTATATATCTGGGTGAAGAATGTAGGGAAATAGGACGTTACAAACTCCTATACGAATGTGTAATCCTGTAGTAGAGTAGCCCACATCGTGTTGTTCATATAAAGTCTTCGACAATGCGACTTCAAAGCTAACTCAATATATATATTTCTAATTAGGAAGAAAAACACATTAATAACAAAGTGGATAATGGCCATGAAATATATGATAATTTTTCTGATTTAGTTTTATGTAGAACTGATAAATTGGTAAAATTGACAGTGTGCCCCGTTTCAAATATATGATCGGAAATAGTTGCCTTTCCTGACGGTGCTTAGCCTTTTTTAATCAATTTATGCGGTAAATGTTGATTGATTCTGATAAAAAATTGCTTCTTATTACGTCCAATATATGTGCCACCGCATATACATGAGAATTGTAGACTATGCATAATTTGGAGAATTGGCAATTGATCTTTGGCATCCAACCTCATGATTCTCTGTGTGCTAAATGTGATATTAACTTTAACACTGGGAAAATTCTTCTTAGTTATTCTATTCAAACAGCGTGCAATTATTGATATTGGTACGTCACCTCAAAATGGTAAGTTTAGGAAAACCTGCTTGACGGTATCCTCTCTAGTGTGAATCTGCCGTGATCTAAAGTTGACATCAATGAATCGCTCCGGGTAGTTGTTCATTAGCAAAATTTACCTGAGGTAGCCCAGTTCTACCTAGATCTTGTGTTCAGAGCAGATCTTCCGGATTCTGTTTGCTAGGTTGTTTACTAAGCTTCTATTGTGAGATTTTGGCACACTACTGTTGTAGTGAATGTATTTCCCGGTAAAAGTGAATTTTCTATATATGGCCAGTGTCAAATCAACATTTTCTTCTCGAGTGAGTTTGATGTCAAGGTAGGAAAAATTATTGTCTTTCTCTACCTCGAGAATGGACTTTAAGTCTGGATCGGCTCCATTGGCTTGCTTGAGGATTTCAAATGGGTCTGATGCTTCTGAGATGAACAACAACATATTAGGAGATTGTACAGTCCTATTATTCCACATTCTTATACCAAATATATAGTGGTTAAAGGGCATAATACCGGCTCCTACTGATGAGTCGCCAGTAAGCACGAAACGAATGTGCATGAGATTACACTTTCCGTTCATGCTGCCTTTGGTTTATCCTTCTGGTCACAACAGAACTAATTTGTTACTAGGTTCGCAAAACCTAATTCATACTTGCATATATATTAGCTCTTCGCAACAAACAGTATTTAACTTTAATATATTGAATTGAATGATGTCATGCTTACCGCGAAATGTGATAACTGATATCGATGAAGGCCAGAGTGTATGGTTTAACTGGAGTAACAGGTGTTCGGAAATTGTTGTAATTCTCAATTTGGGTGAACTTTAGCATAAATTTATATCCATCAGGTTGGTATCATGTACCGACTCGGAAACCATAGTGTTAGTATCCGGTACTCATCGATTTCAAAAAGGTATCAGTTACTAACACAATAGCCATAGTGTTAGTATCCTTTACAGACTCGGTATATATATTATATAGTGTGAGTTAGCATTGAAGTCGCATTGTCGTTGACTTTAGATTATGTTAGCTTCACTATTACAGGTTTACACATTCGTCTAGGAGATTGTACCGTCCTATTATTCCACATTCTTCTACCAAATATATAGTGGTTAAAGGGCGTAATACCGGCTCCTACTGATGAGTCGCCAGTAAGCACGAAACGAATGTGCATGAGATTATACTTTCCGTTCATGCTGCCTTTGGTTTATCCTTCTGGTCACAACTGAACTAATTTGTTACTAGGTTCGCAAAACCTAATACATACTTGCATATATATTAGTTCTTCGCAACAAACAGTATTTAACTGTAATATATGAGAAATAATCTGTTACATGTAATTAACGTGTAACAGAAATTCACATGAAACTAAAATGATAACTGTCATTTCCTAAACGCACACGTCAGACCTATTTTTACACGTACTATCCTAAATGAAGTAATTACGAGTGGCATCCTGGTGAGGAGGGGCAAGATACTGTGAATAAAGTAAATAATTTAGAGTTTGCAAAATCAAGTTAGAAACGGAAAAGTATGCGATTAAGGTGGATAATTAAAATAAAATAAAAAAGGGATCGCAAAAGAAGTTGAAAATTGTTTGATAAAGAAAGATGCAAACATAAATGTTTGTTAAAAGATGCTACACTAACGAGAGAACGTAAGGTAACAGATAAAATAATATAACAACTAATCAAGGATGAAATAATAAGTAAGTCAAAAATAAATTAGGCAATATTGAATTACTCACTCTCCACCTCTGTAAGTTAATATCAGTCCAGTGTTCTTATTCTTTTACTTGAGCGAGTTTCTGATTCTGATTCTGATTCGTGCAATCTTCGTTTTCTACCATTATTTAGTGCTGTATTCCAAATAGGACCTAGTGATTTTTCTACGGCTGTTTCATTAATTATGTCATTTCTCGATAATCAGGTAAATAATCTATTCCCTGTCGCGCAACATGTTTCTTTTAAAGTTGATGTTCATATTTTTCGAATTTTTTTGCGGTGTGTTAGCTTCATATATTCCAATGCCGCGTTTTGCGTACGCGGGTAATAGCTGTACACGGGCAGTTACACAAAGATCCGATTGATCACAATTTCAAATTTTGTTTTGTCTTTGATCGGGTTGACTTCTTATTTGTTCAACTGGAAATGCGGTTCTATCACATCTTTGTTTACTGGCGACATTTCGGTGCCTACTTTCCAGCACCATCATCAGGCAACACAACACTGATCACAATAGCAGATTTAAGCAAATATGGTAACCTCGTTCCAAAACCATTCTATTTATATATATTTGACTCAACACTAGTTTTAATCATAGAATTTATCTCAGTAACTAAACTCAATATATAACTATTTATAATTAGCAGACCAATCATTACCTCACCTATCTCAAATTCCCGGTATACGTAATCTCATCTCAGAGTTCCCAGAGATAATAGAAGGTAGTAAAATGATGTTGAGTAGTATTATGGAAATCTTTAATATTTGTATGTCCTCCACCTACTTTAGGTTCAGAAATGAATTTTATAAACAAGTTAAAGGTGTCCCTATGGGACAACCACTATCAGTCCCGGTTGCTAATATTTTTATGCACTATTATGAAAAAAATCTGTTGTTAAAATCTCCTCTCAAGCCAAACTTGTATGTAAGATTCCTAGATGATATGTTTATAATTTGGAATCATGGTGATAATGAGTTAAATAAATTCCTCGAATTAGCCAACCAGTTAGGTGAATTAAAGTTTACATTGGAAAAAGAGAATAATGATGAATTACCCTTTTTGGATGTGAAAATAAAACGGAATGGTCCCAGATTGGAAATAGCTATTTTTAGGAAAGAGACTTATTCGGGACTCCTTCTTAATTTCTTCTCAAATCACCAATATGAAATGATAACAGGAATTCTATAATCCATGATATTAAGGAGACTTAGCCTAGTGGATTTGAAAATAGAGATAAGCAAATGAGGAGATTAAAAGAAATATTCGAACTAAATTGCTATCCGTCAAGTAAAGTAGATAGATTATTAGATGAGATGTTACAGTGATTTAATAATAATATAATAAACAAAGTAAAGAAGGAAACAGAACCGGATAAACACAAAATTATGGTATTACCTGATTCAAAATTGAGCAGGAAAATTAGAATAATAGCAGCTAAATATAATATTAAAACAGTTTTATGACAATCGCTTACTATAGGCAATAAACTACCTAACAAAAAAGAAAAAGTAGAACTCTTCGAGACATCAGGAGTATATGCGATACCTTGCATAGAATGTAATCTCAGGTATATAGGCGAAACCAAGCGACCTATGAAGGTTCGTAGAGGTGAACACAAGACAGCCTGTAAATATGGACACATTCAAAGATCAGACCTAGCTAGGCATACGAAGGAAACGGGTCATGAAATAGATTTGGAGGGATGTAAACGCATCGCGCTATGCAACCGCAACAGATTAACTAGACTAATAAGAGAGTCAATTGAAATAAAATAAGAAAAAGGTGTAATGAATGTAACATCGGTAGAAAAATCATTGTGCCCAATATTTAATGAAGCATTTTCTACGGTCAGAAAACGTGAGGCTGTGGAACATGAATTAAGTGGGAACCTAAGTAAAAAAGCTCGCTTATAGAAAACTGATTGCGAATGAACTCTACCAATATCAATTCCTATATACTTATCTTTCTCAATAAAAATGTTCCAGAAGAGGGTATACAGATTTAGCAAGGGTTAGTAGATAGAACATTAGATAAGAGACATTTGACTCACACTGTTGCTTATATTTTATATATTTATGTAAGGTGGGAATATCTTAATAAATGAATAATACGTTAGTCCTAGAGAATATATTCATGGTTAACAGCTATCAATTATCCTTTTAAGATTAACTCAAAATGTGGTAGATAGACGGATATATAGATAGGTCTATCGGTAGATAGATAGGCTTATTCTATATACATTATATATATATATATACATATACGGACATTAATCATTTTAGACATTACTATTAGAATATATATTTATGATGGTAAATAATGATATATATATATATATATATATATATATATATATATATATATATATATATATATATATAGGATTACGGATGTTGGTCTCACACTGTTGCTTATATTCATATATATTTTTTTATACATATTTATATGTATTTTATATATTTATATAAGGTGTGAATAAATAAAGATACAATTTGATTAATTGGTAATAAAAAGCAAGAAAAGAGAAAAATAAGAGTTTTTAGAAATATGCAAACGTATATATATATATATATATATATATATATATATATAAGATTAAAGATTGACCTACGTTGTTGCCCTATATATACATTATATATATATATATACATATACACATATATATAGTGTATGTTTTTACAGTTATTTTATATATTAATATAAGGTGTGCATAACCTAATAAATATTAATTACTAATGTATATATATATATATATATATATATATATATATATATATATATATATATATATATAGGATTAGTGATGTTGGTCTCACACTGTTGCTTATATTCATATATATGTTTTTATACATATTGATATGTATTTTATATATTGATATAAGGTGTGACTAACGTAATAAATAAATATATAATAAGAATAGAAATTATTCATATTTAATAATTATCAGTGGTCCTTTTTCTCCCTCTCTATTTATATATATATATATATATATATATATATATATATATATATATATATATATATATATAAAGGTGTTACGATATTATATTTAGATATATATGTATATAGATATAATGAATTATTTTAGTCATATGAGCAAATATTCTTATGGAATTATTTCTATGAGTTGATTAACTTCGCATTGTGCTTACGATTAGTTTTTTGAAAAACGTTAGTTGTCCATACTATCTCTATCTTTCTCTCTTTAATCTTTCACCTAAGCGTCGCTATGACATTCACTCTCCATCCATCTAAGTAACTTGCTGCTCCATATTTGAACTAATTTGTTGCAATGTACGCAATACGTCATACCCCATTGTATACATTAGAGTTCCCGGCTTTAAATAAAATACAGTATATGATAGTCAAGGTTTTAGTTTTATCATTTTTGAATTTTGATTACCGTGACATAGTATCAATACAGTTATAACAAATAAGAAAAGGTTCGATACTGTCTCTCTCCCCTACAATATTCTGCATACGAGATGAGATTATGTGTACCGGGAATATGAGATAGGTGAGGTAAAGATTGGTCTGCTAATTACAAATAAGTTTATATTGAGTTTAGTTACTGAGAAAAATTCTATGACTAAAACTGGTGTTGAGTCAAAAATATATATAAATAGAATGGTTTTGGAACGAGGTGACCATATTTGCTTAAATCTGCTATTTTGATTATTGTACTGTGTTGCCTGAGGATGGTGCTGGAGTTAATGTTCGTGACTGCATAGAAATTGTGCAGCCGACATTTCCAGTCAAGTTCAATATATGCGAGACTACTAGAGGTGAGAGCCGCATATCTAAATTTTATTTTCATATATATTCAATGCGGTTTGATCCTCGATAGTCAGTTTGCTGTCTAACTCTGATGATGATCATGGAAGGTCGATACGCGTCAGTGCGTTGCGGCTGGCGGTAGTTTTGTTGTGTTGTTCGATGACTGGTTAAATACAATGGGATTGGTGTTTACTTCAAGCTCGCAAACTTGATTTTAAAAATTTAAGACTTTGTGTTGGTTTCGCAAATTTTAATTTACGAAACATCCTTATTTGTATATGTACGTGCAACACAAGTCATATTTTTCACATACCACGTTGATGTGGCTCCGAAAATGTTGATTTGGACCTTTAACCGCAATTTTTCTGCAAAAGAACAATTCTCTGGCGTACATCCTATTGCATATAACGATGAATGTATATTGCAGTGGGATTGTATTTCCCACCTAGTAAAGGATATCTTACAGATGATATGAAATCTAACTTAACCGCAAAACAACGGCTTTTAATATATCATTATATTTGTTGTTACCTTTAAATTTTTGGTTGACAATCCTGAATGATAACAATATTGCGTACGTAAATCAGTTCAGTCTACAAACAGTCTGACGCACAAATACGCAGTATTCTATGGTACAATGTTATAACTAAGCTATTTTCATTTCCTTTGGGCAATAGCTTCTGAAATACCCCTTTTGGGCTGTCCCTTTTTTCTTGTCGAAAACAGAGCCATCGAAAAGTGTCATAAGTTCTATATTTTACCAACGCATCAAGGAAATAGACTTTCATTTTATATGTTTTCAATTGAACACCGAATTTTCAGCTTATATTTATTGATTTTCCAAATCGATCTTAAGCATGCAAACGGCTATCGCAGACCAAAAATATATCGTAAACAAAACACGAATATAGTTTGAATTCTTTCGAAAGTTCAGGTTTTTTCTGTTTCAACATTCACATAAACATTTCCGCCATAATCGTGACCAATTTATAACACATCTTCATATTGTCTTTTTGGCTGTCTAATCAGTTATTTGAAACATTTGAATATCAGAATAAAACAAACAAAGTAATCTAATAAGTTCTGTCACACTCGGTTGAAAATTCTGGAAATTTTCATAAATCTTCTTTCACACAAACTAAATAATTCCCCTTAAATAGGTAATAGTAAATATTGGCAAAACATCAAACCAACACATCTAAAGATATTTAACATTCAGTTTTTCACCTTTCTAACGAAGAGAAATGAAACTTTAAGCTGTACTCAGATAAGTGCTTTTTTACCGACTTCAGTAGGTTGGACAATAATTTGGATAATTCATGCCCCGTCGTATATGGCATTGAAGCAACGGAGATCAAAAGAATATCAGTTTTATGCGTCTTCCGTGACGCATACAACCTAGATGTTTGTGTTCCAACTAGTCTCAGCATGTGGGACCTTTCCTTGATATAATAAGTAGGATATCCCAGTTGAAACAGCTTTCTTACCTTTTCCTGTTGAGTCACATTTACTGTCAATTAAACATTATTGACCGTAAACCAAACCATTCATTTTGGAGAATTAAACATCGCGATCCATGACGATCAATCCCGACTATTTATATAATGAATGAATAACACGATCTCCGCCTTTAGACAATTCCCTTCATTCTGTCAGGTGTGATCTACTCAAATTAGATTTCGTTGAGTTTAATCATTTATGCTATTGATGTTAAATGGCGATGAAAATTATTTCAACCCATCGTTAACTGTCATTATTTTTTGGCTTTTAAATTTATGAACTAACCGATTAGTGAACAGAACTCTGACTCTCTTAATATATGTCTTTCATAACTAAAAATACAAAAAATTTTTGTGGACCAGTATCAACAGACGCCTCTAAGAAATACCTTATTTATGTATAGCTTGAAAGATACATTTAAAGCTTTTCAAAGTTTATTTAAATAAACTATCTTTGATAGCACAAATGGTTGAAAAATTATTTGAATCATTCTTGCGCACTAGTGATAAACATAAATTCTATTATTTAAATAAGTAGCAAAACATAGTAAATTTGCTTTTGATAACATTTACCGACGTGCTTAAACATTTCTTGTTTGTTTTCTTGGAGTAAAAATCTCTATCAGCGTTGTTGTCTCACCAATTTTACACAATGAATTATAAACGCACACACATCATCGCAGGAAAAGTTAAACAGTTTTCAGTAATGGTTTATCCGCCTACATGTATGCATGTATTTATTAAATTGATAATATATGTTCATGCAAATTAATATATTTGTATCGCAAATTAAAAAATGAACTTCCGAAAATGGTTTGTCATATTTTTTGTGTTTGCCAATTATATTTTGTTTCACTAATCTCACAACGAATGAAACCAACCGTCAGGCGCCTGAAAGATGCATTTCAATCATCCACGATCATCATCGGAGCATGATGATAAACTTGCTAATGCGGATAAAACCACAATGCATATATAAGGTATGGAAAAAATAAAATACAGATCTCACAACAAGTAGTCTTGAATGAATTGTGCTAAGCTGGAATATTGGCTGAAAAATTTTTATTTACTGACGAAAGTGACTTTCTAGCTCGTGCCACACTTAAGTAAGTTATACAATGCAGTAAACTTTGATTGCACAGATGTTGATAACAATTATATAAATTGAATTTGCGGACTCGATATTAACATAAACCCCATTTTATTTAATAATTTACAAAAATTGCAATGAAAAAATCAGTCGAACGGATTGAGGTGTTTTGAACTTTCATATTGCTCGTAAAGGCATAACGATAATACAACTAACGGGGTTCAAATAAAATGGGATTGGTGCTTATTGGAAACACTCGCATTTAGTCTAAATACTGTTTATCTTGATCCGCGCATTAAGGGATACGAATTTTTTTGGATCTATTCAATTTATTCATATTCAAGTCTGACTGTACAGGAATAGTCCAATGAAAAACGCATTACCTGTACCAATGCTGTTCAATGACATCATGGAACTAGAAGATGATAGAATTTGGTTGGATATCCTGGTTGGTCGTCCTATAATCGGGACGCTCGGCAGCATCTTGTTACGTTGTTTCACTAATCCGTATTCCCCTGAATAGTTTACAACCGATTGTCTTGAAATTTGCTGGTCATTTGAAAACTCCTCTTGTTCGGTCGTTTGCTTATTATCATGTACATTATCCAACTTAGGCATGTGATTCTGAATCAGTTGTTTCATTTCCGAATTTACGGCAAATTGACCAGAATCGGAATTTTCCTTAATACAATTATTTGGGACATCCTTTGTGAAACTGGTTATTGTTTCATATTTGGAGTCGCCTGTTTGGCATTCTGATTGACGGATATTTTGCAAGTGATCACTATCAGTGTCTTTATTCTGATCCTTCGTCGCTTCACTGTGAAAATTAGCTGATATACTGTCCTGGCGTACACTTTTAACACAGTTGCTCGTCATTGGTAATTTGAATATCTCCGACTCAGTTGCTTGGTGTTTTCTGGATATGTAGACTTGTGACAACGCGTTCTCGTTATCATCAAAACTGTTGCTAATATTATTGTTGTTTATAGTCTCATGCAATGACACCACTGCAAGGTTAGCTAATTCACCACTATCTGGGACTACAGATGCCTGTTGACCGCTATCAACGGACCGTGAAAAACTTTCATATTCGGGCTGACCCATCAGGTGATGGTATGTATTTGTGTGAAGTATCTTTGAAATAACAAATCCGACGTAATTTATTATACACAAGTCAACAAGAACGATGATATTCGTATTCGGAATTACTTCATAGAATCTTTCAAATAGCAGCAGACAGTACTAAATACAATCATTATCTTTTTGCTTGAAATTAAATATTAGCATATGGTTTTATTTTTAATCCACATATGCATTGATTAGAACAGGTCCCAATTGATCAAAGTTTGTTCTTAAATCCACATTCTCTGTACAATTATTTACGTATATTATAGTTTAATGAAATGCCCATGGTTGTAGAGAATGTATATTTATTTGACTAGTAGAGAAATAAAAGACAAATGATTGACCTTAGCCTGTGCTCCTACTGTCTTCTCCCATTCTCTTACGCCGGCGTTAAATTATCCAAGCACAAAAGGCATGACTCTCAAAGTTTATAGTTAACTCATCATAAATGTACTCATTTGCATGCGTACACAAAACAACGCTTAAACGGGCAAACGTGCATTTATATATATATATATATATATATATATATATATATATATATATATATATATATATATATATATATATATAACAGTTGTAATTTAGACTGGAAGAATGAAATATACTAAATATAATACGTATCTGTTTGTTTGTACTCATTTGTAAGGCAAGCGCGATGAGCTGTATGTGAAGTACTCACTAATGAAATTCAATAGAAGTGTTGTACGGCGTCTAAATACTCACTTTGGGAGAACGAAAGTTATTCATGCACACGTACGCGCACACATACTCAAACACGCGCACAGAATCCTTCTTTTAACGTCAAAACTTTACGTTTCCCTCATCCAATACACGAACAAACGTATGCGAATCACAACATGCAGCTTTATAAGGAAAATAACACGCGAGACTGCGCACGTTGTCCCGACAACTGTAAAGCTTCCGTAATTTAGGGATAAACGCGTTGCAGACTTACAATACTTCGGCCATGTACTAGTCTCAATCCAGAATGGCATAAATGAATGTATCAACAAGCATACAAGTAAAGAGCATGCGAGTAACCAAATTTAAATGGTTAAGATTCATAAACATGATAACTAGTAGAGCAGAGTAGCTTGTATTGATTGCAGGGTTTACACTAGACATGTTATTAAGGCGTAAAATGCAATATAAATAAAATACTTGATTAATTATCGATTTTAATGCTAGTGATTGAACGCAAGTTTAAATTCATTAATTGAAAATAAATAAAGGAAGCTTCTTGTAAACAGAAGATAATTTTTCAGTAAAGAAAAATTAATTACTACAGCAGTTTGGGTTTAAAAGAAATAAAAGATTGCGCGAAAGAATTTAACAAAATTACCTGATATTTGTTTTAAACCACAAGGTTTATATTATTATCGAGTGTCTTCATCAGTCTTCAGCTCATCTTTTATTTTGTGTGACTATTTATTGATTGATGAAACTGCTCAGCAATAGATATCAAAATAGTTCAATAAAATTGTGGACTTGAAAACTCGCACACGCAAATATATATATATATACATATATATATATATATATATATATATATATATATATATATGCGGTAAAATGTATATTGAAATAATTTATCAGTATTGCTGCTTCCGAAGATCGAATCCTACATTTAGACGAAAATGCATGCAAATCTATCTATTATTTTAAGTTATGGCATGAGTCGCAGCAATACTGGTTACAACTGAGAATTCCCAAGTAACGAATTAATTGATCGAGTAGATAAGTTGACATTTCAATTATATGTGACATTTAATTTGTAACTGCATTTAAGTACCAGAATTCCGTTCATAATAGATTTATTTAATATAGCATTTCCTAGTGGTATGGTGTTATTCTTATGATAATTGATCGAGGCTGACAAGACATTTATTAAACAAACATTGGTTGCGTGTGTGGTGATAACATTTATTATAAATAAGGTTGTGGTCTTTATATAAACACTTGACCCATTAATTCCTTACATATTTCAGTATAAACTAAGAATTTTATTGTGTAGAAAAGGCAATTCATCCAGTAGATCGGTTTCGTCCTTATTGGGAACTCATCATGTACTGGCCGGAATTTGCCGCGAACAGGATTCGAACCTGGTCACGCCTGCTTGGGAATCTGGTGCTCTAACCGCTTAGCCATCCTGCCGCACACTACACTGCACACAATTTTCAGTTACATACTAACTAATGTAACTTGGTTAGTCTATTTTTGCTTTAGGTGGAGCTCATATGACATAGTGTGCGGCAGGATGGCTCAGTGGTTAGAGCACCAGATTCCGAAGCAGACGTGCCCAGGTTCGAGTCCTGTCCGCGGCAAATTCTGGCCAGTACTTGATGAGTTCCCAATAAGGACGAAACCGGTCTACTGGATGAATTGCCTTTTCTAGACTATACAATTCTTAGTTTATACTGACATATGTAAGTATTTAATGGGTCAGGTGTTTATATTAAGACCGCAACCTTAATTATAATAAGACATTTATTAGTTTGAATGCGATAAAAATGTGGATACGTACAATGCAAGCACTGAGCAAAATCTAGCATATTTATAAAGCAAAAGAGCAAGCTATGCAAGACTTCGATAACATAAAGAATAAGCGTTGTTGACTGAATTAAATTCGCCAAATTTTGAGACCTACCTTTTCGCGGAAAATTCTGGACAGTACGTGATGAGTTCCCAATAAGGAAGAAATCCGTCTACTGGATGAATTTACATTTGAACACTATGCAATACTTTATACTAACAAATTTATTTACATAATGGGCCAGGTGTATATATCAAAATCGCAACCTCGATTAAAGTAATAATATTGAGGTATTTGATTTGGCCCATTATTTGTTTAACTTTTTAACTGGCTGTAACGTTGATCTTTTATTCGTAAGAGAGCTAAATAGAGAAATCTACCTCTATCTCTCTCTCTCTGTCGGTCTCTCTCTCTCCCTATATATATATATATATATATATATATATATATATATATTAATGTAAAATATTCCTAATTAAGATTACCTGATCTGTGTTTTGACTAACACAGACTAAATTCAAATTGTTTTGTTTCTTGAACCTATTTCAGCGGCCATTGGCGGCTACATTCTTCAGTTCACCTATCCTCACAACTTTAAAAAAATCAACTTAAAATACAGATTGTAGGCTACGGGAAATTGACTGTCTTCGTTACTTTTGGGCAAATATTGATTTTTACCCTTTTCATAAAATGCAAAAACGCACATACATATGATTGTGGATGTGCACGTTAATGGCCTACTCCCTGCTTACTATCTAAGGTCATTTATTTCTGTAAACTGACAAAACTAACAGACATGTAGCAAGAGCTGCTTGAGTATTAAATCGCATGTTTGTAACTTGTGCCCCTATGATAAAGCACGCGGGAATGTTTCCTCATATGCAATTCTCTGTTTTACTTAGATGTTGATTATTTATTTGGAAAATCATTTTTTCAAAGAAAAAATTCAATTTTTAGCAATAACTGTTGTTCTCATAATAATAATAATAATAATAATAATAATAATAATAATAATATGTAATAATAATAATAATAATAATAATATAATAATAATAATAATAATAATAATAATAATAATAATAATAATAATAATAATAATAATAATAATAATAATAATAATAGTAAATAATAATAATAATAATAATAATAATAATAATAATAATAATAATAATAATAATAATAATAATAATAATAATAATAATAATAATAATAATAATAATAATAATAATAATAATAATAATAATAATGAATATTATTATTAATGCTATAATTGTTATTTTTAGTGGTATTTTTATCATCATTATTATTACAATCATTATTATAATTATTACCATTATAATTACTTCTATTATAAAATATTTTCATTTTTAATATAAGTACTATTATTATTATTAATATTATTGTTAATATTAATATTAATATTATAACTATTGCTTCTACAACAACTACGATTACTTTAAATTACTTTAAATAGCATTTTATTAAATAAGTAGTTGAACAACAGCAAAACTACCATAATAATGAAGCATTTTGACCTCCTATGATCATCATCAGAGTACGGCGTCAAATTTAATATCGAAGATCAAATCACAATGCATATTTACTGAAAACAAAATTAATTTTGCCTTTGTAATATCTCCTATTCTCGAATACATTATATATATATATATATATATATATATATATATATAAGGTAAGCTTTAAAATGTTCATGATAGTGACTGCATAGAAATTATGCAGCCGATATTTCCAATCATGTCCAATGTATTCGAGACTATTAGAAGTAAAAGTCGCATACCTAATTTTTATTTTTGTATTGTTGTTTGATCTTTGTTAGTCAGTTTTCCGTCGTATTCCGATGATGATTAATGAACATTTAGATACTCTTTGTGGCGGAGAACTAATATAATTGAGATTGTGTGGTAGGTGTTGCGCACATATTAACAAATTATTTGTAACATATTTTTGTTTTTGTTGTTGTATGTACTAGCAATTCCGGTAAATTTTGTGTATTTTTTGTAGCAATAAAAGAACTATTAGTAGCTATAGAGCTAGTTGATTGTATGCAAGTATGTATTAGGTTTTGCGAACCTAGTAACAAATTAGTTCAGTTGTGACCAGAAGGATAAACCGAAGGCAGCATGAACGGAAAGTATAATCTCATGCACATTCGTTTCGTGCTTACTTGCGACTCATCAGTAGGAGCCGGTATTACGCCCTTTAACCACTATATATTTCGTAGAAGAATGTGGAATAATGGGACGGTACAATCTCCTAGAGGAATGTGTAAACCTGTAATACTGAAGCTAACATCATCTAAAGTCAACGACAATGCGACTTCAATGCTAACTCACACTATATAATATATATACCGAGTCTGTAAAGGATACTAACACTATGGCTATTGTGTTAGTAACTGATACCTTTTGTGAAATCGATGAGTACCGGATACTAACACTATGGTTTCCGAGTCGGTACATGATACCAACCTGATGGATAGAAATTTATGCTAAAGTTCACCCAAATTGAGAATTACAACAATTTCCGAACACCTGTTACTCCAGTTAAACCATACACTCTGGCCTTCATCGATATCAGTCATCACATTTCGCGGTAAGCATGACATCATTCAATTCAATATATTACAGTTAAATACTGTTTGTTGCGAAGAGCTAATATTTATGCAATTATGTATTAGGTTTTGCGAACCTAGTAACAAATTAGTTCAGTTGTGACCAGAAGGATAAACCAAAGGCGCATGAACGGAAAGTATAATCTCATGCACATTCGTTTCGTGCTTACTGGCGACTCATCAGTAGGAGCCGGTATTATGCCCTCTAACCACTACATATTTGGTAGAAGAATGTGGAATAATAGGACGGTACAATCTCCTAGACGAATGTGTAAACCTGTAATAGTGAAGCTAACATAATCTAAAGTCAAAGACAATACGACTTCAATGCTAACTCACACTATATAATATATATACCGAGTCTGTAAAGGATACTAACACTATGGCTATTGTGTTAGTTACTGATACCTTTTTTGAAATCGATAAGTACCGGATACTAACACTATGGTTTATCATTCTGGTCACAACTGAACTAATTTGTTACTAGGTTCGCAAAACCTAATACATACTTGCATATATATTAGTTCTTCGCAACAAGCAGTATTTAACTGTAATATATTGAATTGAATGATGTCATACTTACCGCGAAATGTGATAACTGATGTCGATGAAGGCCAGAGTGTATGGTTTAACTAGAGTAACAGGTGTTCGGAAATTGTTGTAATTCTCAATTTGGGTGAACTTTAGCATAAATTTATATCCATCTGGTTGGTATCATGTGCCGACTCGGAAACCATAGTGTTAGTATCCGGTACTCATCGATTTCAAAAAATGTATCAGTTACTAACACAATAGCCATAGTGTTAGTATCCTTTACAGACTCGGTATATATATTATATAGTGTGAGTTAGCATTGAAGTCGTATTGTCGTTGACTTTAGATTATGTTAGCTTCACTATTACAGGTTTACACATTCGTCTAGGAGATTGTACCGTCCTATTATTCCACATTCTTCTACCAAATATATAGTGGTTAAGGGGCGTAATACCGGCTCCTACTGATGAGTCGCCAGTAAGCACGAAACGAATGTGCATGAGATTATACTTTCCGTTCATGCTGCCTTTGGTTTATCCTTCTGGTCACAACTGAACTAATTTGTTACTAGGTTCGCAAAACCTAATACATACTTGCATATATATTAGTTCTTCGCAACAAACAGTATTTAACTGTAATATATTGAATTGAATGATGTCATACTTACCGCGAAATGTGATAACTGATATCGATGAAGGCCAGAGTGTATGGTTTAACTGGAGTAACAGGTGTTCGGAAATTGTTGTAATTCTCAATTTGGGTGAACTTTAGCATAAATTTATATCCATCAGGTTGGTATCATGTACCGACTCGGAAATCATAGTGTTAGTATCCGGTACTCAGCGATTTCAAAAAATGTATCAGTTACTAACACAATAGCCATAGTGTTAGTATCCTTTACAGACTCGGTATATATATTATATAGTGTGAGTTAGCATTGAAGTCGCATTGTCGTTGACTTTAGATTATGTTAGCTTCACTATTACAGGTTTACACATTCGTCTAGGAGATTGTACCGTCCTAATATTCCACATTCTTCTACCGAATATATAGTGGTTAATGGGCGTAATACCGGCTCCTACTGATGAGTCGCCAGTAAGCACGAAACGGATGTGCATGAGATTATACTTTTCGTTCATGCTGCCTTTGGTTTATCCTTCTGGTCACAACTGAACTAATTTGTTACTAGGTTCGCAAAACCTAATACATACTTCGCAACAAACAATATTTAACTGTAATAGTTGATTGTATATTGGCTGTAGTAATAAGGGTTATAATAATATGAATTATAGTGGAAGTAATAAATTGCTAGTATTTTTAGCTTTTGTTCAATAGGTTTATTTGAAGTAAATATGTAGTTTAAGAGCATCAGTATTAGTATTAAATGAAGTAGCAGTAAAAGCATTCTCACCGGTTATAATAGTATTTGTATTGGTTATAGTAGTAGTAGTAATAGTAGTTGTAGTATTAGTAGAAGTAGTATCAATATTCATATTAGAAGCAGTAGGAGATGTAGCAGTAGCAATATTAGTATTAGTTGTGGCAGTAGTTACATCAGGCCAGATTTTATTAATAGTAGTAGTTGTTGTGGTATTAGCAGTAGTAGCAGTAGCAGTAGTAGATTTTAGTAGGAATAGTATTAGTATTAACAGTAGCAGATTTTGCTTTAAGTGTTATTATTAATAGTAGGTACTGTTACAATTGCAGTAGTATTTTTTTCGAGTAATAGTAGTATTAGTAGGAGATTGTACCGTCCTATTATTCCACATTTTTTCACCAAATATATAGTGGTTAAAGGGCGTAATACCGGCTCCTTCTGATGAGTCGCCAGTAAGCACGAAACGAATGTGCATGAGATTATACTTTCCGTTCATGCTGCCTTTGGTTTATCCTTCTGGTCACAACTGAACTAATTTGTTATTAGGTTCGCAACACCTAATACATACTTATGGAAACAAAAGTTATAATAAAATTATTGATATAATCAGCTTCATGCCATTTCATTCTTTATTTAAGATACTTGCCGCCAGTTAAGCTTAAAATATTTTTAGGATATTACTTGTTAAGAGCTAAAATAGGAAGTTTTACTTGTTTCGATCATTTGAGTATTGTTCGGAATAATGGCTATATGGATCAAATGTGTTTATTACTAATATATTTTTTAAAGTAAATGATACTTTCACAAATAATTGACTTTTGGTATTCGAGAGATTCTAAAATTTCAATGTAATTAAGAAAATCTTCGTTCGCATTATCATTTTAAATCTAAGCACCAAATCTGAAAAAGTACCAAATAGATGCCTTTCCTGGTCATTGTTTACTTCTGCGTAGTAACTAGAACTGATGCACTCTCTGCTCCATAACTTTAGCATTTTGTTCAGAGGCCTATAACTCAGGATCTAGCAGATCAACTGCTATTTTTTCAGTACATCGGTATTTACTCTTCTTAATGACGTGTGGTATTTAAGTCAGAATCTTTTCTGCTTTTCTTGAATGGCTTGGACTTTTATGTGAATGTGAGCCAGATGATAAAATCATTCTAAGAAGTTCCACTATAATAATAACAACAACAAAAATGCTAGTATGCCAAATTAGAAATAGTTATTATAAATTTTAAAGAAATTCAACCCTGTTACGCAGATTTATATACTTTTTTCGTGAAATAAAATATATGATACCATTAAATAAATTGCATCAAATTTTTCTTCATTAATGTTTGATTATATTAACGCACATATATTATCTACAACTTTCGAGATTATTAAGACTTAGTTTTTAATCTGTATAACAGTACTATAATCAAAGTTACTCTCTTGATGAAAACACCTGGCCCATTAAGTACATTCAGCTTAAACTGAGAATTTTATAGTGTAGACAAGAAAATTCATCCAGTAGATCAGTTTCGACCGTATTAGGAACTCATTACGTACTGGCCAGAATTTGCCGCAGACAGGGCTCGAACCTGGGCCCATCTGCTTTGAAATGTGGTTCTCTAATCTCTGAGCCACACAGTCGCCTTGTTTGTAGCACCAGATTCCGATGCACACGTGCTCAGTTTCCAGATCTGTCCGTGACAAATTCTGGCCAGTACGTGATGACTTCTAATAAGGACGAAACCGGTCTACTGGATGAATTGAGAATTCTACAAAATACAACTCTTATTTCATACTGAAAAGTATATTTAATTAATGGGTCATGCGTTTACATCAAGATCCAACCTTGATTAAGGTAATTGTTATTATCGCCCGCGAAACTAATGTTCGTTTAATCTGTATAATAACAAATTTATAATTTTGTCATAAAGGAAGTGGTATTGAAATTTCTAATCGTGCTGATCAAACATTCAATTATATTTCGGAAACTAACATGTATGTACTTATGAACTAGGCATAACGCCTGTGACTTTAAACACTGAGCCACCCTGCCGCAGTGGTTGCATACACAGACTCCGAATCAGATGTGCCAAGGTTCAAGCCCGGTTCGTGGCAAAATCTAGAAAGTAACTGACGAATTTCCGATAAGGATGAAACGTATCCACTGGATTAATTGACTTTTCTACACTATGTGAGGCTTATTTTATACTGGAAACTGTGTTATAAATGGGACTCGTGTTTATATCAAGAGCGCAAACATTTATCACCGCCCGATTTTAATTATATAAATGTTTCACTATTTATTTGGTTAAAAATGTGTGTTAAAAGGAGAAAGAATTCATATTGTCATTTATTTGATAGAGAGCTACAGTGCAGAATTCTGCCTAGTAAGGTACTTAATCGTGATTCCACAAATGAAAATCCATAATATAAAATAATAAACAAAATAAAAAGATTAATAATATAAATAGCAATCAATTGACAAATATATAAATATTTGCTCATGTTACTATTAGTAGCAAAATGGTATTAATATAATTGTTCGTAAAAATTTGTTGTACTCCTTCCTTTCTGCTATCTATTATCTAAACTACTGCACAATTTCAAATTTTCATCTACCGGATAATGATTACAAAGTAAAAGCTGGGTTTATTATAAAAGCTATTTTTTCCCTTTTAGCCAAAAGAAAAATAATTCTGGAATAAACCATCCATTTCGCATCCGCCAACTGATTTATATGTCTTGATATAAGCACCTGGTCCATTAATTATTTACACATGTCAGTATAAACTACGAATTGTATAGTGTAGAAAAGGAAATTCATCCAGTACAGAATGAACGGGAAGTATAATCTCGTGCACATTCGTTTCGTGCTTACTGGCGGCTCATCAGTAGGAGCCGGTATTTCGCCCTTTACCCACTATATATTTGGGTAAGGAATGTGGGATAATAGGACGGCACATTGAAAATAATTGATTGCGCGGGTGGTGGTAGCAACTATTTAAATCAAGTTTGTGAGCTTGAATTAAACACCAATCTAATTGTATTTAACCAGTCGCCGGTAGTTTTGTTATGTTGTTCGACGACTGGTTAAATACAATGGGATTGGTGTTTACTTCAAGCTCGCAAACTTGATTTAAAAAAAGGACTGTACATTGTCCTAGACTAATGTGTAAACCTGCAGTAGTGAAGCTAATATCATATAAATTATCGACAATGCGACTTTATATGATGTTAGCTTCACTATTGCAGGTTAAAAAATTTGTGTAGGAGATTGTACCGTCCTATTTTTCCACATTCCTCAACCAAATTTATAGTGGGTAAAGGGCATAATGCCCGGCTTCAACTGATGAGTCGCCTGTTAGCACGAAACAAATTTGCACCAGATTATACTTTCCGTTCATGCTGTCTTTGGTTTATCCTTCTGGACATAATAGGTTTTCAACAACTTATACATACTTGCACAAACAATATCTAACTGTTGTATACTGAAATGTGATAACTGATATCGATTTATTGGAGTAACAGATGTGCAGAAATAGTTGTAATTATCAATTTTGGTGAACTATAGCATACATTGAAATCCATCATGGTGGTACCATGTATCGCTTAGGCAATCATAATGTTAGTACGATGTACCGACTCGGCAACCATACTTTTTGTATCGTGCACGTTTTCGGTACTATAATGTTGGTATCGGTTACTAACACAATAGCCATAGTGTTAGTATCCTTTACAGACTCGGTATATATATTATATAGTGTGAGTTAGCTTTGAAGTCGTATTGTCGTTGACTTTAGATTATGTTAGCTTCACTATTACAGGTTTACAAATTCGTCTAGGAGATTGTACCGTCCTATTATTCCACATTCTTCTACCAAATATATAGTGGTTAAAGGGCGTAATACCGGCTCCTACTGATAAGTCACCAGTAAGCACGAAACGAACGTTCACGAGATTATACTCTCTGCTTATACTGTCTTTGGTTTATCCTTATGATCATCATTAGAATAGGGTGGCAACACCTAATACATACTTTCATATATATTAGTATGTTGAAGACGTGAATACAAAGCATAATCTCTTGTGCAAATGTGTTCCGTGCTTGCTGGCGTTTCATCAGATGGAGCAGGTACTACGCCCTATACCAAGAATACATCTGGTCAAGTTATGTTGGACAACTAAACGTTACGATCTCTTATACGCATGTATATTCAAGCAGTAGCGGCGTTTGCTTCGTATCAAGTCTTCAGCAATGCGAATTCAAAGCCAACTCACTATACACGCGTAGGCCGAGAATTCAATGGTTGCCAACATGCAGGTTTTCAAAATATTACCCCATTATATAGTTCATGAAATCTACATTCCTATTGGTTACACAAAACAGCAGTTTAGCATGCATATTATTCATACTTTAACTACTGCACAATAAGAACTATACATAATCATTTGCAATGTATATTTTATACTAACAGTTTATGTAATAAAAATCGCGGAAGATTTGACATTTACATACAAATTGTGTAATCAATACGAAACTTATCAAATTATGCAACGTTCAGTTTCCAATGATCACATATATCATATTCAATTTCATTATACCATTAAAATGTACAAGAATATATTTAATTTTATCAGATACATGAATTGATTCTTTCTCATATTCTTCTCAAGTATACAAAAATGAACATATATATCTTTTAAAGCAAAAAAGTAAAAGTTAGACGTGGTGAGATTATGAATTAAGGTAACAATTAATCAAGAGTTAAATCACCTCCAGTTTAAGCTCAATGCCTCAACATGCTTCTTTTTCTTGCATAAGTCCGTCAGCAGTTTGTTTATCCATAGAGCTTCATACGTGGTTTACTCATTTATTTTTTACATTTAGTAATTATATTTAAAGCAATGTCTATAGAACATACGTGTAAGGTTTTAACGATGTGTGGCGTAATCTCAGACATATATTGACCATTTCATTCTAAACCGCCGTTTAAGTTTCAATTTTCTTTCATTCGAGTAATTAACCATCTGGTCGATGCGCATGGATCTTCGTAAATATTATTTGAGGTCCAAATTTATCGCTGTTTCTCTTGAATTGCTAGTAAAGGAAATTTTTTTACCTTAAATAACACTCGTAGTTTAGCTGCATTAAGTGGGCGTGTTAATGCCGCTTTAACTTTCTTTTGTGCATTGCGGGAAACTGCATCCCCATTAGACAATATGTTCAGATAAGCTGCTTTAATTTCTGGTGTCAAACATGCCTATTTCTTTGGACTTCCACTTTTAATAATTGACTTACTTAAATGTCTAGGATATCTATTCGACATTAAATCGTTTATTACTTTATCAATCTTCGTTGCCTTTTGAATCTGAACTGGCCAGTCTGTCTATTCTTTAATAGGAGCCACGAACTATTGATACTGAAACGGCAGAAAACTACTGCAATGCAAATACTGTACAGACTAGGTTGGTCTATGGTAAATTGTTTTTTTAAAATTTAGTAGTACATGTAATTAAGGCAGATAGTAATCTATCTCGTGGTCTGACGCGAAACCCATACTCTTATGCACTTTGTTAAAACTTTGAAGCAATACTTGTGATTGTGACTTGTTCTGAAGGAAAATGAAAATAACATCATCATATCAAATGTATTGTGCATATTTACTTATGAAATAAATTAAATGATTTTTTCTCAATGTGGCTTGGAAAAATCTCGACCAACACTGGAGCTACAGTGCTCTTTATTGCTATAACATCAATTTATTTATGTATGTTTCCATTAAAAGGATACTGTACATCTTTCGTGCATAGTAAGAGAAGCTCGCGTAGAGTGTGACCTGGCCACGGAGTTGTTAATATGTTTTGGTATATCGCTTGAATTATATTGTTATTAGTTTATTTTATTAGAATATTCTAAATTAAAAATGCCACATCAAAGTCACGAAAATCTTATTTTTAACATTCATATCAAGATTTCTTTTAATAAACACAAAAGAATCGGCAACCGAATCATTACCCAGTAGTGTACGCAATGGCACGTAAATACGGATGAACTATTTAGCCAATGTATCGAATGGAGAAATAACCATTAATAATATTATTGTCAAAATACTAAATTCCTTGGGTTTTTGATAGCTCGTATATGGTTGGTATAGACGATCAAACAGGTTTGGGTCTATATGTAACGACATTATCAATTAAACCGGCACCGGTGCCGGTTTAATTGATAATGTCGTTACATATAGACCCAAACCTGTTTGATCGTCTATACCAACCATATACGAGCTATCAAAAACCCAAGGAATTTAGTATTTTGAGAATAATATTATTAATGGTTATTTCTCCATTCGATACATTGGCTAAATAGTTCATCCGTATTTACGTGCCATTGCGTACACTACTGGGTAATGATTCGGTTGCCGATTCTTTTGTGTTTATTAAAAGAAATCTTGATATGAATGTTAAAAATAAGATTTTCGTGACTTTGATGTGGCATTTTTAATTTAGAATATTCTAATAAAATAAACTAATAACAATATAATTCAAGCGATATACCAAAACATATTAACAACTCCGTGGCCAGGTCACACTCTACGCGAGCTCCTCTTACTATGCACGAAAGATGTACAGTATCCTTTTAATGGAAACATACATAAATAAATTGATGTTATAGCAATAAAGAGCACTGTAGCTCCAGTGTTGGTCGAGATTTTTCCAAGCCACATTGAGAAAAAATCATTTAATTTATTTCATAAGTAAATATGCACAATACATTTGATATGATGATGTTATTTTCATTTTCCTTCAGAACAAGTCACAATCACAAGTATTGCTTCAAAGTTTTAACAAAGTGCATAAGAGTATGGGTTTCGCGTCAGACCACGAGATAGATTACTATCTGCCTTAATTACATGTACTACTAAATTTTAAAAAAACAATTTACCATAGACCAACCTAGTCTGTACAGTATTTGCATTGCAGTAGTTTTCTGCCGTTTCAGTATCAATAGTTCGTGGCTCCTATTAAAGAATAGACAGACTGGCCAGTTCAGATTCAAAAGGCAACGAAGATTGATAAAGTAATAAACGATTTAATGTCGAATAGATATCCTAGACATTTAAGTAAGTCAATTATTAAAAGTGGAAGTCCAAAGAAATAGGCATGTTTGACACCAGAAATTAAAGCAGCTTATCTGAACATATTGTCTAATGGGGATGCAGTTTCCCGCAATGCACAAAAGAAAGTTAAAGCGGCATTAACACGCCCACTTAATGCAGCTAAACTACGAGTGTTATTTAAGGTAAAAAAATTTCCTTTACTAGCAATTCAAGAGAAACAGCGATAAATTTGGACCTCAAATAATATTTACGAAGATCCATGCGCATCGACCAGATGGTTAATTACCCGAATGAAAGAAAATTGAAACTTAAACGGCGGTTTAGAATGAAATGGTCAATATATGTCTGAGATTACGCCACACATCGTTAAAACCTTACACGTATGTTCTATAGACATTGCTTTAAATATAATTACTAAATGTAAAAAATAAATGAGTAAACCACATATGAAGCTTTATGGATAAACAAACTGCAGACGGATTTATGCAAGCAAAAGAAGCATGTTCAGGCATTGAGCTTAAACTGGAGGTGATTTAACTCTTGATTAATTGTTACCTTAATTCATAATCTCACCACGTCTAACTTTTACTTTTTTGCTTTAAAAGATATATATGTTCATTTTTAGATACTTTAGAAGAGTATGAGAAAGAATCAATTCATGTATCTGATAAAATTAAATATATTCTTGTACATTTTAATGGTATAATGAAATTGAATATGATATATGTGATCATTGGAAACTGAACGTTGCATAATTTGATAAGTTTCGTATTGATTACACAATTTGTATGTAAATGTCAAATCTTCCGCGATTTTTATTACATAAACTGTTAGTATAAAATATACATTGCAAATGATTATGTATAGTTCTTATTGTGCAGTAGTTAAAGTATGAATAATATGCATGCTAAACTGCTGTTTTGTGTAACCAATAGGAATGTAGATTTCATGAACTATATAATGGGGTAATATTTTGAAAACCTGCATGTTGGCAACCATTGAATTCTCGGCCTACGCGTGTATAGTGAGTTGGCTTTGAATTCGCATTGCTGAAGACTTGATACGAAGCAAACGCCGCTACTGCTTGAATATACATGCGTATAAGAGATCGTAACGTTTAGTTGTCCAACATAACTTGACCAGATGTATTCTTGGTATAGGGCGTAGTACCTGCTCCATCTGATGAAACGCCAGCAAGCACGGAACACATTTGCACAAGAGATTATGCTTTGTATTCACGTCTTCAACATACTAATATATATGAAAGTATGTATTAGGTGTTGCCACCCTATTCTAATGATGATCATAAGGATAAACCAAAGACAG